>VOMN01088767.1:0-24291 GCA_014899125.1 Orchestia grillus
CTTCGTGGTGTTGCCGTATGTCAAGCTGGAGTTTCCTTGTGTCAATACAGTTCATCTAAATAGGATACTGCAATAAAATTAAAAAACCTTAGGCTAAAATAATAATGACCGTCATCTGGGCAAAGGTCTAATCCGTACTCTGCAATAAAATTTAATTCTACTCTTCCGTTGTACTGGGAACGGATATCAGGAGCGAAAAGAAAGATTTCTCTTTAAGTGCAACTGACAAAAATAATAGCTCTCTTTCCATTATTTGAAGGCATGGTGGGCGTATAGAAGCGATATCGTATGGTACGTCTCTGAGAATTGTGAACTTCATGACTTTCCCTAGAGAAAACAAAACCAATACGCATCATGGATAAGTAGGTATGAGTTACTCTGAGTATATATGATGAAAATCACATTAAATTAGACCACAACGACTTGGCATATAAATTCGTTACATAAAATAAGGTAGCAAAAGTTTGTTAACAATCGTACCCAACGTAAATGATACCCGGAGGTCAATGTGCCTTGAACTCTCGAAAACAGACCTCACCTGTCGAGTTTTACGTTGGAGAATCAGCTTGGATAATTGCTGCACAACTTCAATGGTATAACCGCTGGCTGAAAAACTATCGAGAAGTTTTTCAGTTCTCAAGACTTTGGAAGATTTGCTGAAGCGTAAGAAAAGTTGAGGCCCTCAGCATCGGTCTGAGCCAAACTAGGCTACAGCGCAAGGACTTGTTCTTCTGACAAAATTTCATTTGGAATTAACAAAAATCTGGATGATTTTTTCAGTCACTCGGTCATTACTACGTTATGGTTTTCTTCTTAAATGTTAAATAACAGTGTGATAACAATTTTGTGGTATCTGCAGCAAATTTATTTTTGATCAACATTCATCCATAAAGTATGTAAATTGAATTTATCAAGGGCCGTAGCTGAGTGACTTATGATTAAAAGATTTCTTTTGGTATCACGCCCCGTTTAGTACGAAAGTCAGGCGTGGTTCTATCTGATGGTGTCACGTTGAGAGCCTGTGCTACACAACCACCACGCAACACTTCTTTTCTAAGACTGACTGGTTTGACCAGTCTGCTCTGGAGTTACTGGAGAATCGTGATTCGTGATCAGGCTGGTCTATATGGGCTAGTGTTCCCATAACGGGGAACAGTTCGATAGTTTTAAATATGAGATTGCATACGCAACACAGACCTCAGTTAGTTTCGTCATATGAGGTCACATAGGGAACGCTAGAGTTACAGGTACATTCTGTAAATCAGAAATCGTTTGATAGAGCAAACCCACGCACGTTGGCGTACGCTTGCTTGAAAAAGCGATAGAAAAGTATAAAGATAGGAAAACAATCTAGAATAAAATTAATCATACTCTCCCAAAGTAATGGTGTTGAATTGTGAATTAAATAAATGCCGAGAGGCTGGCAACAAAGCCGTTTCCATGGTTACGGCGGGTCCGAAATAGAGAGATGTGTAAGTCGCTCTTGGCGGGAGCAGACAGAGCAGGAGTCTCAGCTCGATCTAAGCTTGGTCGATAGCAATGACTATTTCAGTCAAAAAACTCAACATAAAAATGTTCACCGATAGTTAGCGAGATTCGTTTTGGACATTTCGAGCGTCGGTCACTTCGAAATCAGGTGCTGCAATTTCGGTTTTTGGGATAGAAAATAGCGTAAGCTGATTAATGGGAGAAATTTATACTGCCGAATCATCAAGTAAGGGGACCTGTGTTGATTGATATGTAGGTCGAAACAGCAGCGTCATGTTTGAAACCTGATGGAATACTCTCATTATTTATATTATTTCTTCTATATTAAAGAATATTCAGTTTCTAACTTCGAAATTTTCTTGACTCCTTTCAGTGTGAATATCTTTTGTCAATTGACTGAGTAATGAGTATATATGTATATTGACTGGCTGTTAGAGTCTGGGGGAATAAAAAACTGGGCAATGGACAAGATAAAAATGACAAGGAAATTTAAATGCGCCAATTTGCTCTCTGCTTCTTGTCTTGTAGCTGTCATGTTCTAAGATGGCGCGCTTCCCACAGCCGACCTCCGTGTTTTAGCATTGAAGGCCTCCGTATCTCTAATCACAATTACCAAACGGTGACCAGCACTAAAATTGTGCATCGTGGCTTGGACTTTGTTTTTTTGTGGTAAGGGTCTTTTATTTTTTGGACGTCCTATCTTGCTCATATCACCTCTTTCATGTAATGTTATCTAAGAATTTAATTTCCTATTTAGAACAGTGATATATTTTTAGAAAATCTGCGACGGTTACTCCCCAGTATGATTACGGTGAGCATGATTCTTCTTTTTCTCCAGAACTTGGATTGATATGAGTCAAAAACGTCTTGGAATTATTCCTTGAATAATCCATAAGGCAAGCACCGCCGCCAAATGCTAAAGCTGAGACGTCAGGTTTTTTTTACGTCTGATTTACATACATCAGCGGTATTTTGCTATTCAAAATCTAGATTATTAGCTCTTCAAATTGCACAAAAACAAAATCAATTGAACCGTCCATTAATCCAGTTGATCTTCATTAAAAACAGTCTTCAGGTCCCGGTCTCTCACTAGCTCATAATTCAACAAACTCCAGAAATAACTGACTTGAAAGTCTGCATGATTTTTTTTCCCTCCAGGACTTCCCGCGTCGTAGCCTATATACGCTCGAAAATCTGAGAGCCTGAACCAAAAGGGATGCCGCTGCTCTTTTTGCGCGGGAACATGAACACATAAATTTGTGCTCTAAACAAATACTTGAACAAATAAATTTGTGTTGTATTTAAATAAAGTGTTTCTAATTCATTTTGAAACGTAAGCTTCAGTTGAAAATTTTTTCAGTTTTTGTCTCAAACCAACCGACGGTCCCCAAAGGCAAGCGATTTATTTTCTCAACTTCATTCTAAAGAATTCAAATTCGAGATCGTATGTATGGAAGTCATCCAGACCGCGTTCAATTTTACAACACGTACACGTAGAAGTAACATTTACTTCCGCTCTGTTGGCGATGATGTTTTCCCAATTGTGCAAATTAAGGTAGAATAATACAGCAACTGTCACAGGGGAAACTTTACTATCTCTTGGAATAAAACTTGGCAGCCACGTGTTCCAGCCGCCAGTCTGTCATTCTATTATTAAGTTATACTGCGTTATCATGTTCACAAAACAAATCAGCGAAAATGGCTGCGGGAATTTCACACGATTTAAATTTTTTGAAGTAGAGAATTCTTTAATGTAAAGAATTCAAGCAGATGTAATATTTACAAAATCGTGATGCTATTTGAATTATAGCTCTTGCCTTGAATTCAGCGGACGTGTCGCGCGAAGCAGAAGTGAGCAAAAAAAAACTTGAAAATATAGCATTGACAAAGTACGGAAGAATGTATCTGAAAACTACACGAACTTCGATCATCAAGCATCCAAACCAACAACAAAACCAAAATGTGAACACGACTCACACTCTCCCTGTACAGCAAAAAGTACATCAGTACATCAGTAAGTAGCTCTAAATCATAAGAGTTGAAGTTCTCGTTTTCGTACGCAGAGCTCGTACTCTTGGTACCTTCAATTTCGTACCCATGGTTGAAGTGGAGCACGGAGGTAGCGTGCAAACTCAGCAGGCGCGTGCCGTGCCCTTAGCTCAGAGTAGACATCATAAAAAAAATTTGTTGGTGTATAAAAAAACATTTGTTTATTTTTTTTAAATTACTAATAATCGCAATATTGAACTACTTTCATAATTTGTTAGAGAATGAGATGTAACTACTGGTACATTTAATTCTAGGGAGGCACTGCCAACCCTGAGGAGGGGCATGGCACCTGCCCGGAGCTCGACCACCCCTGAACTCGGCCTTCGACTTGGGCGTCGGGGAGAACAATCTGAAACTGACCACCTTCGCTGAGGAGTGATCTCCAAACTCGCAAAAGTTGCCGAAGAAAGAAAATTCGTATTGATTCTTCAATAATAAAAAGTATCGCAAAAATTATTAATCGTTGAATCATATTTATACTGCTTGAGTAAACTTAAAAAAAGGCTCTTGAAAATATGTGATGAATAGTCAATATTTCAAACCTATAAAAGTTGATGAAACAGAATAACGCAGGTAACAGTTGCTCAGAAGGAGATGGTTAGGAGAAGGCAGGCAATAGAAACTGTATTTTAAAGGATACAATTTTTCTTCATCGATTAAAAACGAGCTTCGTAACAACATATGAGGGAAAAAAACTTGTCACTTCACATACAACTTGGAACATAAATTTGAACTACTACCACATTATACACGGAAACACTTCTTTTGTAATGCAGAAAATTTTTTAAGAATCCTATTCTCAAATCTTATTTCTTAAATACTCAAAAATTTTCGACAAAAGTACAGAAAACTGCGTAAGAGAAATAGCTCAATTGAGCACACACAAAACGCCGCAGTACTGCATTACCGCACCTCACTGCTAAGGGAATTGTGATAGCACGCAATGTAAACACACACAACAGCTGAATAAACAACAAACTCCTCATAACTTTGTACACAAGCATCACACAAAACAAGGGGTTCATCAAACACGTCAATAACAAGTGCTAGTATTTTGATGAGCATCACGACCGAGTTCAACATCAATATTCGGAATAATACTCACATACTCCGACACAAATTTTAAATTACAGCTCCTGATATCTCATAAACAAAACAATGTCAACATCATGACGTCTCGCACGCAAAGTACTGACGCACTTTTAAATAATGCCCCTAAATACTCGAAATCGAACACATCCTTAGTTCAACAGACAATCAGATGCAAAGATACGCGTTAATGAACATGCCGTACGAGAACTGTTTATTAGAAAATTTCTTCAGAAAAAATTTTTAATAGCGGAACCAAGATAAAAACATTAAAAAAAGATATGTAATGGATATGAAAGAGAGAGTTGAAAGTCTATCGCATTGTAATTTTTTTTAAATCCGAAATTTACGTCCAAACGAATAAAATGACTCAGTGAGCAAATTTTTGAGTCGCTTTCGCACTAGCTCTAGTTATGATTTATTCTCACTCAACACCTACGATTAACTTTAGGCTTTTGAAGCCAGAAATGTTGGCTTAATTGAGTCTGTTCTATATGACGAGAACGCACAACCGCGAGTGTTTACAAAAATACAGAAAAAACTTGTCAGAATATTAAAGGTTTAATGTGCATCGTGCAGACGAGTTTGAAAGACGATTTGCATTGTTGAAGAATTTAAGAACGATAAAAATAGGCTCTGAAAAATAAAAACAAACGCGCTGAATGTTCAGAATACGCTCAAATTATAAATCGAAATAATCTGTCGCTGAACATGGCGCGGTCATTGAACATGTAAGAAAGCTGCTTCGTCACTGGGTTCACAGACGACACTGAAGTAGAAAACTACGTGAGACGACATGATAGCGACGGAGTACAGGGTGAGCAGGTAAGATTGGAGACGAAGCGTAAACAGCAACTGCACTGCGTTGAATTCAATTACCTTAAAAAATTGTACGAGATGCATTTATGCTTCATATACACAAGCACACATATATATGTACATATATATGCACAATCTGATAACCGTACCCGACCACAGAATGCATTAGCGGTGACAGAAGCCACCTCAACGCACGCTAAAATTTCAGACCGAAGTAGACTCAGATCAAAATTAAGGAAGCCACTTGCTGTAGAAGACCGTTACCTTGAGCAACAACCTCTCACCAAGAAAGAGAAAGAAAGGGAAATCGAAAGCCTGTTGACTTCATAACCAAAATCTAAATTTACTAATTCCCTGATTACAGCTAATGATAACCACATACAGTACATTAGAATCGTCAGATCTACGGCAATGAATGATAAAGGGAATATGCGACTTTTATTCGCGAAAAGCTTGTACGTCATGATTTGTTGGCAAAGATGTTTCAGTTGAAACTCAAATCCGCTGTACTTTTTACGATCACTACTAAGAAATTTCACATTTGCATTTAGAGAACAAATTAATAGATATAAAGCAAATTTATTCATACGCTTCCATACGCTTCATAACTTATCATTAAACAAAAATAGGTTCAGCCTACAAATAATTACACTAATATTTCAGCACAAATGACATGCACCAGTCGAACTGATAATGTTCGAATCATAAGATTTTGTAAGCGGACTTTGAAATGCAGTGGTATATTTAAGGCTTCATTAACAGCTTATATAGATTTTTCACATAAATTTGCACGCATGTACTACCGAGCGAAGAATAAATTTGCTCGATAGGACTTCACCAATGAGCGACAAGAACATTACGCTCCCCTTTCACCAGGAAGACTAAAAAAATGCCCGTTGCATTTCCCCAGGTCAACTAAACTGTTCAACCCCTTTCCAGTTTTATTTAAAGTTCCCCTATTCCAGACGACCAGATTTCAGGACAAGAAGCCGACGCTAGCTCGCTCTGCCAGACGTGGACCCAAGAAGCATGGATGAAGCTAGTCATGGATTAGTCATGGAACACGAGACGCTCCAGTATTTTATGTTTCAAACGTTTATGAGCTCTTCATTTTATGTAAGGTGCAGAAGGTAGCCACACCAAAATTATGAAAAGAGTTTTTACAGTGAGGCAAACAATGGTTTGTAAATCGGTTCAATCAATGCAAAAGACATAGTCATCAATAAAATCGTAGACATTGAGTGATAATTCATTTACCTTCTGCCAAGTTCTGCTAATTATATAAAAGTGAACGCACGCACCTGAGGTCACAGCGAATTGAGTTTATTGAAACGTCAAAATTTTTTTACTACGATCAGAGCTGACATCGGGGTAAAGAACTGAAGTCATGTTAGTATTTTGATATACAGTCTTCCAATTAACGCTGAAGTTTCAATGAGAAATTCTTAATAATTTAAAAGGAACAATTCTTTTTCTGCGTATGGAATATTTAAAACCGTCGCATATATCAACTACACATATGGTTACACATAATTATTTTGTTTATTTGCTTTAATTCGGTTTGTAATTATGATGCATCATTTTCTTGTACAATTTTTGAACTTTTTAGCCCTGGTTCCACTATTGTACGAGTAACACACCGCATAATTTTGTTTAATACAGACATGAAATCATCGAATTTCCATAAAAAAAGAGAACATAGAGCACAGTATAAAACATTTACTATCATTCAAACAGACAGCAAAATTGTAATCCTTTCAGGCACACAAAATTACAAAAATGAAAGAAAAGTCATTCATAGAAAATACAAACTGCTATAGTCAATTGACTTTATGAAAATGGAAAAGTGTTACACCTACCTAATAACTACTCTAAGGGCAACTAATGTGAGCTAAGAAGATAGTTTAAAACAGGTCTTTCATGGATTTTTACAAGAACTTGACATTAGCCTAACGAGGTAATCTTAAGAATATTTGGATTTAGCAGAGATGCCAAAATTACGGATGTGCTTTGGGTTTTAGGTTGAATTTGATTTTGCTGATCAGCGTAGTCTCTGATCTATTAGAAGAAGTGCCGGGCAAAATTTTTCATTGCTAGTGCTAAAACTTTTTTTACATCGTATCCATTTGGTACACAACACACAAGTCAAACATAACATTCTACGAACACATAAAGTTTATAACTCAAACTGTAACATTTGATGGTATTAAAGGCTAAGAAGTTAATTTTTAGAAATCACATTTTTCGTCAAATATCGTTCTACACTAACCTATAAATGATACTAGACTTGGACTAGGGTTTGCAGCTGAGGCTGTACAACGATGTGAACTACACCACATGCGATACCGAGTCTTGTTGGCTTCGGTTATGTCAAGTTTAAGTGAAAACTACATCAGCATTCACTTACAATGCTACAAAAACGTCTATTTCAGTAAAAAAAGTAGGTTTAAAAGATCTATGAACAGTACTTATTTAAAATTCAACTTACTTTTTGGAATTTATCTCGGGGGAAATCGAATGGCGTTATGAAAATATTAGAATTTCTCAGCTTTCACAACGCTGACCACAACGAAGGCCATTTGGGAGACACTTGTGAGAAATGTCACGCGGCTGCAATCGGGTTGAAAAAGGAATTGCAGCACTAATATACAGTCATGTTAAGAAGGAAACTGGAAACCTAAAATTAGTTGACTGAACCTCACCCAGTTTCAGCGAACTTCTGGGTCGCTCGGTACAGTATATGGAAGTATATCAATACTTCCATATTCAATAGCGGAAATAGGTAACGCGTGAAACAGACTACTCAAGCATATGACTCCCAGCAATCGCTGAATGAAGTTTAATTTCGTATAGATTTGACGATTCAAAAAATCATTCAAATCAAATGACAAAAATTGAATGCACACAATTCAGAACCATTTACATGGGGTAACACCGAAGTCATGTTTCTCTCTGTAAAAGACATTGTAAGCTCTTGTTTTTTCTCCAGCATGGAAACCAAAAACAAATCTGTAACACGGATTTTCTTATTATGCGACAGCGGTTTTCATCCTACCATTTTATTCGTGCAATTTAGTCTCGTTGAAGCTGATCTCATAAAAGACTCGCACGCAAAACGAGTCTGAGTCTGGATTCCTATTAAAGAATTTTACCTTGTAGAATTAAAGAATTTTACAAAACTTCGGAAATTTGCGTAAGAAAACGTCACGCACTATATTTCAGTCAACAAGTTTCGAAAGAAACCGATATTAGCGACGGCTGATCATAAAAATCAATGCTCTCACGAGTGGAAGTACATCTTACAAATGTAACATTGCTCACACATTACTCAAGTCTCAGTTCATCTGGGATACACACACAACCCTCACACCACGCACTGTAAGTGCAGCGTGTCAGCACGAGATTCGCGACAAAAATATGATGACTAAAGGTAAAAGTGAAGAAATGCCTATGAAACTAATTCGTTTTAATCGAAAGCGTTTCAGAGGCCAGTTCCATCATCAGTTCATAATAGCTTCAGTAAAACTTGGTGAAGGGAACAGTGAACACACTGAATTTCACCATGTTTTACTGGAGTTTTTATGAATTGACGATCTTTTATGAACATTTTTTAACTGTTTTCGATTAAAAATGACTAGTTTTTAGAATTTTCTCCACTAATAAGTTTTTCGTCAATTGGCGATTCAAGCACAGTAATGATTTGCGTAGAAACAAGACAATATTTTGGGATGGGGTCAAGAAATCCAAAGAAACTGATTCATTCTTTACAAATCGGGTTGTTCAAACAAAAAAAAATAAACGGTACATACATATGTATATCACAAAAATGTAGCCTGGGAGGTTTATATTTTAAGAAATATGTATATGCATGTGCGCTAAGATATTTTAGACGTAGGCGAATATCAAACTTCGTATTGATTTCACGTCTTGAAAGTTTTGTTAGTCATAATGAAGAAGTCATTCTTGCCTACGTCACAGAATAATTTCTTAATATAACATACTATATTGATACAGTCTAAAAACTTTGAATAAATTCTGATAATTAGTATAATTTTAATAACAGAACAATACTAATTAGCAACTAATACCTAATTACATTTTCCTACAATAGAACCCAAACAAAATGGCGGTCCCTTCGCACTAGGAAAATGGAGATACTAATTCCGACACGTCTTTTTACCTCAATTGTCGTCTCGTCGAATATCCTGACTGATAACTTATCAAAGACATGACAGTTTTATTAATTGATGTATGCATGACATACCGAAATACATCGCAAAAACAAAAATTTAAAAGCAACAAAGAAAAAATAATACTTAAACTTACATATGATGTACGATCTTTAATTTACGATCACAAAACTGTAGCTTTTCCGAGTCAAAGTTAAATTTTCGCCCCAACAAAGCACAACCCCTCCCCCTATTGTAAAACAAACATTACTCCGACTAGAATTAGAATTCAACGTAGAGCAAAATCGTTAAGTTTAGATATCTTAGAAACTCCGTTGAGTAAGAATGTCAATCCGTCATCGACTAGCATGGAAGTAACACTTGAGTATTTCAAACCGTTAGTGACAAAAGCACGAGTGCGTCGAAAATCGAACTTTCAACTCTTCAGGGATGTGCACGAGAAAAAATTATTTCAACTGTTTAAAAAATATAAAACTAAATTTAAAAAAAAAGCTAAACCATGGCAACCCTGCGGCCTTGAAACACTTTGAAACCGCAAAACGCTGCGTACTCGAATGAATTAATATGAAATACTCAATTTTATAAAGTATACATCGTCTAATACAGAAAGTTTGCTATTGAATATGTTCATAGGAAGGAGGAGGCGTTTCACAACGTCTCAGTGGTGTGTTCGGAAGCAGCACGGCTACGTGGTAAGGAGGAGGGTCTGCGAGACTAGGATTTGAGGGATTAGAGTTCGAGGTTCGCGGGTTGCGCACATTTGGAGAGATGGCGCTGGCGGTGGGGGACATCAACACTGTTGAGGCTGACGAAGTGGACGTGAGTCGTGTGAGTTGGAGTTCAGGGGTGGACCTCACACGCCGAAGTGGGTACTGGTTGTAGCGGGAAGAAAACCGTACGTTGCGTCGGTATCGCCTTCTCCGAGACGAGGGTGAGCTAGAAGCAGGGAAGGCGCGAATGTCTTCTTCTAAATGCAACCTATGCAGTAAAATCTCCCTCGTTTTCGAATGAAACATGGATACAGAAAAACACACGAGGAACAGCACCGTCAAAACAAAGAATATTCCTAGCAAATCTCCCCGATAATCATACTTTTTAAGGTAAATGTGCGTCGGTACGAGCATAACAGTGGCTAAGATAAAGCCTCCCCAAAGGCCCCAGTTGAGACCCCCCATACGAAATCTATTAAAGTTATCAGGTAACTGGGATGTGGTCGTGCTCTGATTCTGGGTTTCATCTGCAGTTTCTTCCCGAGTGCTTGACTCGAGGGTGCCTGCTTCCATGAGAATGGCTCTGTTGTGGTCTGGTACGCTGTAACGAGCACGGGTAAGCTCACGCTCGAAGTTGGAGTGGAGTCTGGTGCAACCGGCGCAGCGTCGAGCCCGTCCACACCTTCGATTGCAGTCCGAGCAGCGCCGGAGGCTCTCCGAATGCCGCCCATTGTCCATCAGCACTGACTCGATTCGCTGGAACCTGGAAAATGATGCGTTAAGGAAGCGTTTCAGGACCCGTGATACGGAACATCGTGCAGGAAATGTTGGGGTGATATGATAATCTTAAGACTGATGCACGTTAGGAAAGCGTTTCAGGACTCGTGATACGGAACATCGTGAGGGAAATGTTGGGTTGATATGAAAATCTGAAGACACATGCATGTTAAGATAGAGTTTCATAACGTAGTAGTAGTACAGGTTGCAGTGGTTCAATGACTCGGACTATGTCGCTCCGAAAAAGAGGGTACAATTTAGTATGGAATGTAGAAAACAGGGAATCTATGCTCAAGATGTCTTCCCACACAGGATTAGTACAACAGCCTACTCTTGGAGTTAAACATTGGTCCAGGGCAGTGATAATAATTTTTTTTCCTTTTTGTGCTGTCGCCAACTGCTCAAGCGACCTATAGGTTGCTCGAACACTCGTGGTGAGAACTCGACTGCACATCCCACAAAAGGAAAAAGACACCAGCCTTCTACCTTGAAATTAAAATTCGTTGAGGTACACAATCAAAATACGAGTAAGTTCACCTAACGCTTCGTATTAAAATTTGTTTGATAGACTGATTTTATCGCTATGTTTTCCCAATGGGTCACTAGCGTCAAGAAACAACTTTAAATCCTCGAAAATTACCTGTGATTTTATAGGACCGACAAGTTTGAATTCAATGGTTTAGACCATTTCTGGGCTGCTTCGAGACCCAGTTCGCAAGTTACTCAAATGGGGACGCAAATTTACGCAGAAATTAAATAGCAGGGAGATTTAGAATGGGAGGTATGAACATGAGTTAGATAAGGCCGCCAAAAATTGTTTTGAAGCCTTGGCCTGTTGCACTGAGGAAAAGCATAAGAGAATTCGTTATCGCAGTTCTGTGCTTCATTTTTTCAGAGAACGGTGCCTAATTTTGATGTTAGTTCTTTCTAGCTCACCTCTCTCTTCTCTCTTTCATCATGCTATAACTGGAAAACAAAAACGACTAAGGTTTAAAAGCCATCCATCACCTCAAACTTAAGCGTAGAATAGAGAAGAAATCGGTTGCTGTAATCAGAGTATCTTGCAGAGGCGTGCCGAGGGTGACCTTGAGTGCGATAATGAAGTTGTACTCAGTGAACCGACCTCTAGTATTACCTATATTGAACGAGCTGTAAGGCTTAGTAATAACTCCATTTTATTCAATGCTGCTAACGAAACGAGACCGCAATCCAAAACAAGAAAGCGAAACTCCCTTCAATCTCTTTTTTCACGCCAATTTACGTGATGTGCCACTGTTCATGAAAGACGTTCACGAGTTTCAACGTTCAGCCTAAGTTGAAAAAATGGTTATCTATGTACATGAGTATATCAGACATTATTACATTTCCGTAGAGCATAATAAAACCAACTGATAGATAAAAAATGAAAAGCAAAAAATAAATCAAAAAAGGAGAAGCGATGAATCCCAAATCCCGATTTTTCCATGAAACCTGACATTGAAATCATTCGCGTGGACGTCAGTTCGTCAGAAATTGGGAGGGAAGTGGCGCGAAGGCCTACACTGCAATCATGTGAAGAACAAGATACGCCTTCAAGAGTGCAGGCTTGCCGAGGCCTTGAGGCGAGACCTTGAAATTTACTCCATTGCTCGGACCGC
This sequence comes from Orchestia grillus, assembly GCA_014899125.1. Lineage (NCBI taxonomy): Eukaryota > Metazoa > Arthropoda > Malacostraca > Amphipoda > Talitridae > Orchestia > Orchestia grillus. Next base: position 12,760 of record VOMN01088767.1, read on the forward strand.
TAGCACATGTACAGTACAAAGTACTTTGCAAATCGCAGTCACACGGCGAATTCAGGTAAGGTAAATTAGAAAAAAAATGATAACAAGCAAGGTTGAAAGAGAGCCTATTTTTTTGCGAAGTTACGCACGCTTCTAAATTTGCTAGTTACAGCAAACGTAAAATGACGCTCAAAGGATATCGCAGAACAGATTTCAGGTCTCGATTCTTATTGATGAAAAACAGCATTTCTTTACTGGGCAATCGATTAAAAGTTGCCAACTCCTTCAATTTCTCCCAGTGAATTACCGTAGCAGATAGCTGACGTACAAATATATGTACATATATGTATGAGGGACACATGATATTCTTCAGGAACCCAAAATAGATTTCATTGGAAACAAAGACGAGCGTTCTGTTCAGCAACCAGGCAATGCGATTCGCTGCTCACTTTGGTGCGTTGAGGAAAGCTTTGTCCAGTGAACCAGCTCAGGAGGTCCCCTGTGAAGCAAAGGACTCAAAATTCTCATCTACGTGGGAAATGGAAGTTTTCATCTACGTGGGAAATGGAAGTTTTCATCTACGTGGGAAATGGAAGTTCTCATCTACATGGGAAATGGAAGTTCTTATCTACATGGGAAATGAAATTTCTCATCTACATGACAAATAGAAGTTCTCATTTGCATGAGAAATGGAAGTTCTCTTTTACATGGGAAATAGAAGTTCTAATTTACATGGGAAATAGAATTTCTCATGTACACTGGAAGGCAAGTTTCAGAACAAATGCGATATATATAATTCCTTCAGTGAAAAATCAGCATTAGGCAAAATATTAAATGGGTTAGAGTAGACTTTATCTGAAAGTACAGTGTGAGGTCCGTATTCTCCTACATCCATCTCCACGAGTAAATTTTTCGCGGGACTGAGAGCAAAATTGAGTCCAAGAGGTTCCTCGGCACCAGGATTTTATGGAACGTCTCAAGTCGAGAAATTCTCACGAAATGTTAACTACAACTCCGATTTTCTCGATACTTCTTACGAAATGTAATCAAAAACATTAAATGAAATGAAATAAAATGCAATTACCAAGTAACAGAGGGAAAATAAAATAAATTAGCCAATAACGCTTTGATTAAACAAACTACGAAACAAACGATAATCAGAGGAGAAGATTGATAGGTACTGTACTTTTTAAAATGGGTGCCTTGGAAAGATAAAAGTTGAGCCCTACCGTGTTGCTAACACTGAGACCTTGAGTGTTCTCCACAGTAAGAGGCAAATTACCTGTCTTCAAACTTATAGGAAAATCTACGCCTGCGTGTAATGTAACAGATGGTAAACCGAAACACTGCGAGCTACCAAATCCATTTGATTGTATGACTCGACTTTTGTATGACTCGTAAGATGAGTTCACACCTGAGTATTGGGGCGACCATGGGGCGGCCCCTGGGTTTGAAGGCGTACGGATGTACAGTCCACGCCAGGGTGTGCATCACCAGCATCAGAGACGGTGCATCACCAGCATCAGAGACGGTGCACCACCAGCATCAAAGACTCTGTCCATCAGGCCCCGCGCTCGGGATGTAAAGGAACAATCACTCCACTACTAATATTAAATGGCAGTGAGACACAAGCTTCGAAGCACACGAGTACTACAGTAATTCATCAATTGCTTGAGAGCGCAAGTTTACTCCACGTACAGAATTGAGATGCAAAACTCATTTATAGAATCATGCCTAAACACACGTGCTTTTTGCTCTTTTCTCGTTGAAAAGAATTCAAAATATGTCGATATGGAATTTTACAGTAGTTTATCACATGACACGGAACCAATATATATAAATGTCTTAAGAAGAATACATCACTGAATCGCATTTTCCTGCGGTTTTCCAGGACTTCTGCACGTCCTCGAAATCAGGAGGCGGAGTTTCGCATCGAACTACGTCACACTCTACGGACTCTGGAGGAAGGTCCACAACTTCTTGGTATGAAGGTGGCGATCCATGGAACACTGGTTGGGCGCGGGACGCCGACGTCGTCACGTTGAGCTGCTCCGCCTCGCCCAGGGTGCCGTGAAGGCCGAGGTCGATGGTGGTGGTGTCCGCCCCTGCACACCTGCGCGACTGGATGGGAAACCCAAAAAGAGACGGACTCTCAAGATCTTCTTCTGTGATGATTACCTTCTTTGGACTGGGATGGAAAAGGTCGAAGTAACAAAAACTCGACAGGTATACAACGAAGAAAAAGAAGAAAATCATGAAGAGCTGGACATCACGGAATATTCCCTTGATGCCATGCAACCCTATCATCACCAGGCAGACGAGACATGCCGCATAGCCTATTCCTCTGCCTAAAAGAAACCTCGGTTGACCACAACGACTTGAACTGTCAACAGTGACTGATGTTGATTCCATTATCTAGAGTGATAAGCATGTTTTGTTTTATAAAACGGAAAATAAAATGATTTTTCTGAAATAAGTGAATCGAAATTCGAAATATTCAATGGGGCTGCACCCAGAATTAGTTTGAAAGATCAATTTTAAAGAGTTAAGCTGCTAATTTCATGATTAAACAAAGAGAGTTCCTGCAAAAAAATAAAACATTTTATTTCCCTTCAGTCAGAAGTTGAGGTCCACATTAAAAGAAAGAGGGTACAATTTAAACAAATCAAATGTAACGAATACACTCGTAAATGGCAAAATGCGTACGTCCACTTTTTTACTGTTTGCAGAGAAACGTTCGGTAAAACGTCGTGGTATTCATGCCCATGGGAACCCTTTGTAAGAGTTTTCATTTTTTGCTCTAGTGTAGTTGATTATTTTCCTTATTCATTTGAGAAGCAATTCAGCCCAAAATACATCACTTCTCACAAACGTCAGAAGGTGAGAAAATGTAAGAAAACACGCGTAAAAAGCTATCCTCACATTGGCTCGATAGAAAGTCGTGTTCGAGATACGGCTTGCGACTTTTTATGCAGCCTTGCATCTTCCTTTTGCGCAGTTGACGTACCGGATAACGCACCTCATCCAATGGCGTCATTTCCTAACATTTGTTCGATGCAATAGAAATCAAAAACATCTTAAATTTTCATCAAAGGGAATTGAGGTTATGTTTGTTGATTCCCATCTCTCATATTCATTAATATCATCACAGCTGCTGCTTGACCGAGGCGTGAGTTGACGGCTGCCTCACAACAGTTGCGTTAGTATACCGAGTCTAACTCTTTAATGACCAAATTACTCTAGCACTAGGACTGCATTTTGCTTTGCACGAGAAGTTATTTGCAGCCTTATGCATACATGCAATATGACTGCATTTAGATCTTCACAAAAAACTAGCAGCATCCTTGTGGAACGGGACGGATGCACGCGTCTCGGTGTGACTGGGCTAAAGCGACACAAAAACTGGGGCAAAAAGCAACAGCAGACGACAGAATGCTAGTTCTCGCGAGCTAGTAAAACCGACTCAGGGCCTCTGATCACGTGCCTTCGTGCAAACTGGACCACTGCTTTTTTAACCTAACCCTAAAAAGAACTAACTTATTTTTTCAAATGAATGGAATGTTGCAAAAACATTCTTTCACAATTTATGTATTTACGTGCGTATTCACCTTCATTTCGAAGAACACAATAAGAATTCCCGGCTAAGTTGTACCATTTCTGATGTCCATTATTCACGTTAAGTGAGACATGGCCACCCATTAACCCACAGCGCCCGGTTCTGGGCCCCCGACGATAACGATGACGAATCGAGACGATGGCAACAGATGGTAATGCAATCAAGGTATAATTGTTCAAACACTATCCCTACACTTTTTAATTTCGTAATATATAAACTCGCAAAAAAATATCAAACAGATAAAAATAAGCTCATTTCTCCAATTTGGTAATTTAAAGCCCGATAGTAATTTATTTTAATAACTAGTCCGCGTTTTGCTTCAAATTATATTTGCTCATGACTGACCTACTAACAGCCATAGTTTCTAAAAAAATCAATTAAAATTTATTGAACAACTAGATACTTTAAAGAGTTAACGCAAGCTGCTGTAAAGAGCACATGAACACGTACGTCCAGCTGCGTCCACTCACACGTGAGTCCACTCACACGTGCGTCCACTCACACGTGAGTCCACTCACACGTGCGTCCACTCACACGTGCGTCCACTCACACGTGCGTCCACTCACAACCTCGACACCTTCGCTCCGAGACCAGACTGCGAAGGGTAAAAACTCCCGCCAATGGTAGGTAGGGCACCCGCGCTGGGCGCCGCGTACTCAGTAGTCAGGCAAATCAGTAAAAACTAATCTCAACTTCTTCATAAATTCTATCTCCGCCTTTTTTAGTTAAGGTGTTATTAGGAGATACCAGGTTCGGACAAGGAAGTGTACGTAGAATAAGTTCATTTTCAGTTTACAAAAGCATTGTGTATCAACTAAAATATACCACTTTCAGGTTCTATATTGCAGAGGGTAGTTTTTTAAGAAATTCTTCTGAGCTGAAATGTATTATTCCCAAGTCTTCGAGTAGATGAATACGAAACTCGAGTTAAACTCGATTGCTTGAGAAAAATCAATATCAACTCGAAAAGCCTTCCTAAAGCACAGTTTAACTTCATCATGCACTGATTAAGCTTGGCCAGGTTGTGACATCAACAGGATATGTTTGAAAATTACAAAACTGTGCTACTTTACTAAAGAAAACCTGTCCGCTATCATATCTCTTCGAACTACAAAAATATGAACAACTCAGCGCACACGGGCAGATGTGACAGGGAATCTAACAAGGGATAAGACCAAAAATTAACACAATGCTTTGTTGAGAATATGTCATTTACGTAGCATTGGTAACCGGCATCACTTTCAGGTAAAGAGTTTACTTTTCTTTCCGTTTGATAATCAGTAATTCCAGTTAAATTTAGTCGGCACGAATGTAACAAGCACTCATGCAATAGTGCCTTGAAACAAATGAGATGTGAAAAGCATATAAATTTTTCGGGAATCAATTCTTCCTGAACTTTCATGCATTTAAGCTGCCTCAGAAAACACTGAACAGGGGGGAGTTAATTAATATTGTAATTATCTCACCGTATATGTGACTTTTCCACTCATTCAAGCACAAAGACAACTGTAGAAACATTCGTTCCAAAATGAAGTTTCTGTTTCTTCTGACCAAGAATCTTAATCGCGAACAATAATTTGCATTTGAAAAGCTGAAACTTGAACATCATCGAACAAAAGATTACGGTCATCGATTTGGAGCATCAAACACAGAACTTTAATGGAGATTTGAACTTCAAAATTTTATTCTATAACTTAATATTTCCTTCCGTTCTCAAGCCAAACGTTCGCGGGAGATACGTACTAGAGAGACCTCCAAAATATTCACGATCATCTGATCAACCAGGCGGATAAGATCATTTGCCGCTACCATCACACGCTCGAACTAGCTCTGACTCTACAGTGCAAGCGCTCGAGTCGTTTCAGAAGCTCCGAGCAAAATTAAACGTAACTTTCGGTTCCATCGATTCAGACCCACCGATCCGGGCATGTAATTACCCATAGTACCGGTATCCAGCCACGAGAGCTCTTTGCACTAAAGCACTTATATTCACTCATGAGAACTTATCCACAATAAATATTCATGTTTACATTGAGCAAAAAATAATTTTATTTATATCTATTCCGTACGACGGCTGTTCATCATCCTTTCTGAATGCTGAAAAATGATAATCATTACCTTAGTAAGCTGTGCAGATAAAATGAACATTTCACAGAAACAAATAAAGAGGTGATGTAGGACATAAAGTGTGTTTCTTTGAACTATCACCTAAAATTGAACAAAAATGATATAATGTAAGTCTATCATACAACCTCTAAGATACTATATATAATTTGAAAACTAATTTGAAGATATAACGCACGGAGACACACAATAACGCACAATGAAGATACAATAATGCACAAGTGGTTCGCTGCAATGGCTAGAATTCGCCGCGTCCAAATGAGGGTCGAGACAGTCAGGTCGCACCAATGTTGAATATTCAAGGATTTTCAATTACAAATGTCATGTCAGACTGTATTGGGTAATGAGTACGAATAATTATACGTTTCATACAAAAATTGGGCTGAAATCGCAGGAAATTAGACATCACACATCGGAATCGAATATTTATGTTCGACTAAAACACACCGACAATGTCACTTTTTTTGGCCGCATAGAGCAGTTGATGTGTAATTTTCAATAGTCTTTAAACGCAAATGAATTTTAAACAAAATCGAAAGTATGTTTTTGGGTGGTGAGTAGAAAATAAAATCATTAATAATAGTCAAATAGTGGATTAATCCGATTGAATTTCCCAAGGACACCACCGTTCACACATATGACGACATGGAAGAAGAAAATGATGCTTGTCCTTTTTTGAAAACACTCATTAGAACTTCACAGGAACAGACTACTGACCAAAAATGTCTCATAACTTGCACTTGTGCATCACTTGCTTATATTCCTGAATCTAAAAATATATTATAAAGAGATCCGAACAACAATAAATTAATCCTAATATTATACTTGAAATTTTCATTAAACAATTTATTTTTCGGAAAATACATCCCGATCATTCTTCCTGAATTTGAACAAATAAATTTAACATAATTTGCAAGTGAATATGAAGTTTACGAGGGTATAAAATATATCAGTCAACGAAAGTTGAGCTAAAATTTTACGTCACGAAACCAGCAACGAAGGTGAATAACATCTCTAAAGCACGGTAGCTCAAGTTCTGCAAATGGTCGCACAGAGAACTATTTCTCAGCCTCCGTGATGAGCGCATTTTCTCACGACACAACTGTAACATGTCGACGAGGACGCTTTGCTTTATGGCGATGCATCAGCTTGCGGGCCCGATCTCATCACAGCCCTGCAAATCCTAAGTTGAATGTTCCACACCATGCAGACACACCGAGCACCACGCTATGCAAGAGAGACTGAGGTCTGACTCTGACAGTCTGTGTCTGTGAGCCTGATCAGCCTGAGCAAAATAGCTGTACTTGCTGAGATGAGAAAAAATATAAATGCCCATAGATACTTCCGTGGGTTACTATAGAAGCACCATTTCAATGAGAGATATAATTAAAATATTGACGCATAACTTCATGATGATTCATTGACTATTAGTGAAAGTCTTTGAGAAATAGGGAATATATCGTAAAAAAGAACTCAGTAACCCTTCGAGGCGCGACTGTAATCAATATTTAAAGTCGAAATGAAAACAAGAACTTGAAAGAAAACGAGAATTTACAACAAAAAACTCTTTGAGGCTAATCTAATATAAATGAAAATATACAACGTATTCATGCAAAGGTAAAAATAGAATCAAAATGTAAATATACTACTCTAATGTTAGTACTTGAACAAAGTATCATTATATACCTTTTATTTTTTACATAATACAAAACTAGATATGAGACAACAGTTATTACTATGTTAATAAGGTTTAACCACAACGAAATGCATCACGAACCGAACGTTCATCTATCACAAAACCAAAAATAATTTCCAACACCAAGAAGAAATGAGAAAATGTGCCAACAATGACATAAAAACGTTAAATTTATTGTTTTCTGACGCAAGATAGTGACGTGGAATGTGGAGATGTAGATAAAAACCTTTTATACATGCGATTGGTTCCTTTTTACCTTCTATCCATATATGGCTGAAATATGGAGCCAGGATCAAATGAAATTGAACAACCGATGTGCAATTTATCATAAAGAATATTAAAACCTCTCTGATTGAAAAAAATGAAAACTTTTCCTCTTTAGCTTCTCATCAAGTTCTTACATGTCTGACAGTCAAAACAGAAGCTAAGAGAAAAAAATCCTTCAGTCTGAACAATTTGCATACAATGCAGGCCACGTTGAGGCTGAAACCCTCAAATTAAACTTTCGAATCAAGGTGTTACTTAAGCCAAAATTTCTAATTTAGTGATCAATTGGACATCGCGATGTAACAATAACCGTTAAAAATGTAAATCATACCAGCAAACAACTGAAAATGTCTGTGCACTCTTAAAATGACGAGTAATACTTGAGAGCCAAATACTTTATAAAAATAACTGACAGAAGAATGTATTACGAAATATTTAAATTAAAACACTAATAAAACGATTTAGAGTTGTCGTTCATCAGAATTTCCCTGTTTCACGTTCAATCAAGCAAAGCATTTTCGATTCGCACATGAGCTTCAAAATATTCGTTTAAGAATCAATGCTGCTGAAAAATAACAAGGCAGAAGAATCTTGCATATAATACAAATAGTCGACAATGTAAACGTTTGAAATAAATTTTCTTGCATAGGGACTTTATATTGCAGGTAGGTACTATTAGACATCTGTACTAACATTTTGTTTCAGTAAATCAATAACCCCTTTCCATAAGGACACCTTTTGGATTGGTGGAATAACTTTAACTTGTGCAGAACGCATCAGCGAATCAGTAGCATTTGCACTTCAATCCTTAACTGTTTTGACGTCATCAATGACTTCTAAGTACTCTGATTTACGGGAGTGACACTCAGTACAGATGATATTTGATACTTTTAGGGGTGACCGAGTGGAGTTGTCGTACTGAGAATTGTCACGCCAGCCATAACAGAAAACTGGGTTAACCCTTTGAGTCTCATTGGATATTTTATGCATAAGTTATTTTCAACAAGCCAAGCGGGATGTACTTGTCCTAAAAACACATTGATAGAGGTTATATCTGCAATAAAAGTATACAACTATCATAACATTATCATTGCATCCTCGTAAAAATAGTATTTATGTGTATATACGTACACTGAAATAAAAATTCTTATTTTTAAAAGAATAAATCAACTAGGCGAATGCCGACTCGAAAAAGCTAACGAAAGAACAAACAGAACTAAGTCACAAGTACAAAAGAAAGACCAAGACCTCCCTGAAGTCGGGATCGAGGTGTTACTTTAGCACATCGGTGCCGACATTCAATTCACTCATTCCTTCATTTACTTTCTTTTATAGCTCCCGTGACAACCCACTCGTAAACAACCTTTTCAGCTCTCCCAAACTATAATTCGAAGATTGCCAAGTATCTTTAACCTTGGAATGGTAACCTCGGGTTTCTCATACCTTATAGTTTACTAAAATTTCTCGGATAGATTTAGTAGAAGGAAATCGTAACCTTATTATGAAAGTAATTATTAAGGTTATGAGAAACATCTTGTTCCATACAAATTCTAATAAAATCCAGAGCTTTCGAGTGTGGACAACTCCCATCTTCAGTAGAAAAACCTAAAAAGAAGAAAAATGAACACATTTAATACACAACACAGTTATATACACAATTCTGAAGGTATGATGATGAGAAAAAACCAACTCAAAAATCGACATGCTTCATTGAAAAACTATAAACCAACCAGTATTTGAAGTGGTACCGAACTGCCATGATCATTAAGAGATGGATTATGCTTATGAAGTTTGCTGCAAGTACAGGATAGTTTAGTTTACCTTCCGTTTTTTTCCTATGGATTTAAGACCTCAGATTTGGGGTTACTTTTCCAGGGTTAAAGACGGATTCGAGGGTAGTGTTCTCAGGAAGGTTCGACATGAATTGACTGCGTCCAACTACGACAATGAACCAACAGATTTTCGACAGGTTCTTTCAATGGTCTGAATGCAAGAAGGATACCGGGTGCTCCTCGAAATTTAGATAGCAGACAGCGAGTTCAGCATCATGATGATGGCTATCAAGTGAGATGGACGTAAGTGGACAGCTCATTATATTTCGATGGACATGCTTACGTTACAAGCCATATACGATGAGAAAGGAAACTTCTAAAAATGAAAAATACACAAATGGCTGCCACATAGTTTTCATGACTTCACCCCTTTTGCTTCCGACCTTCCCATATCTCAATAGAACCGACTATTTCGGCTGGGGCGCAGTCGTGTAAGCCTGTTCAATCTCATCAGGCACATTGGGTGACGCGTTGGTGGCACAGTGGTTTGTGATTGCTCTCACTGTGTGTTTACTCAGAGGTGGAATAGATGGAGAAATAGGGAAACAACTTTCGAAGTTTCGAAGACACCTCAGCATTCTGGCAAGGTATCTGTCTCAGATAGACTACGCAGGATTCAAGGAAACTAAGCTTTTGAAAAATTGATCAACTGGTTTTCTTGTCAGAATAGCACGTTGTTTTCTGTTATCAAATGGTTAATGGTACACGTGCTTCTATGAAATATATATGAATGAATCATGTAAGGTGTTATAAATACATAACATGTATCACTTCTGTTTGAATATATAATCTATGACAAAAATTCTCATTCTCTTAGCTGTTCAGGTATTCTTGATAGATCAGGTGTTCTTCAACATTAAGCGTATTATATCATGTAATTTTTTATTAAATTGTATAATATTGCATTATGAAATAATACATTGAAACATAATAATTTCAAAATTATACTAAAAGAACTATAACGGGAATGATAAACGTGGTAATCACGGTGACAACAACGACAGTACGAGTTATAACAATGACGAATACTTGAGCGATAACGATAACCTTCTCCATAGAGGTTAGTGTAATAATGCCAGTAACGGTGACAACAACGTCCATAAAAATAATAAGATTACAACCATGGTGACGTGACAGCAAAATAAAATAATGATGAATGCAAATTCCAATGATTTACAGAAAGCAATTGTGCTACATACGTCAGTTTACACATACATGGAGTAAAAACGAAGTGTCAACCTTAACTTGTTCTCTACCTAAACGACGTGAGGACTCTTCGTTGAATGCTTGCCTCTTGGCTGATTAATTTTTTCCATAGACACTGTAAGACACATAATCTGAAATGTTCAGCAATTTGCATGATTGCAAATTATTCAACTCGGGCCTCTCTCGTAGGCGTAGGGCTCTTCCTCCGTCCAAGGTTTTATTCATTTACTCATTTATTCATCATTTATTCACTTACTCCTCTCTTGTCGTCTTGTCTAGCACTGAGATCGAAGCAGTAGGTCGTGGCTTCAAATTTGCTTCTCCACCATTGAAACTGAATTACTCCAGGTATTTCTTAGCGAATTATTTTATGCATTGGAAACTGAGAACATATGTAAGGTAACAATAGACTCTGCAAATGTTATTCAAATTGCAATTCGTGACTAGGTTTATTCATCTTAACATAGATTTGTCTCTAGAACATCGGAACTTTATAAACATATCCTTAAAACACAAAAATTTGTGCAGAAACCTAATTTTCGATGTAGTAACGAGACACGATAAGGGAAAAGGTGTAGTTTCATTAGACAAGAATTCATAAGTAGAAAATATGAATATCATTCTTTTTGTAGCTACAAAAATTCTCCCGTGCAAAGATGGTCTTCCAAAAATTATTTTGAATATGAAGACGAAACCAACAGATTTGTGGATTCCTCACACAAAAATATCAATAATTAGTCACTTGCTTTGAAAAGAAAGAAAGAAAAAAAAGAAAGAAAGAAAGAAAGAAAGAAAAATATTTTATTCCGATC
>VOMN01088774.1:0-14680 GCA_014899125.1 Orchestia grillus
GGGTAGGCAGAAGGGATGGGTAGGCAGAAGGGATGGGTAGACAGAAGGGATGGCTAGGCAGAAGGGATGGGTAGGCAGAAAGGATGGGTAGGCAGAATGGGTGAAGGTAGGGGGGAAGGTGAGTGAGAAGGCTCGTGAGTTACGGAGGAGGAACGGGGAGGGGAGTGTGGAGAGGGTGGAAGGGCTTTATAGTGAGATGCTGAAGCAAAGAGGTTCTCAGCGGGAGACGCCGAGGGTTCGACCGCATCGGCTCCTACTCCGGAGAGAAGTCGTGGAAACATAGCGGGGGAGGGAAGGCTCGCCTGACCTTTGCTCCACACGCTCTCGATAATAGACAAGGCTTTGTTGTACGTTTCTATACTAAAGTTTTTGTGTAATTTAGTACAAGGCTCGTAAGTATACTTAGCCCTGATTATACCACATCTTACCAGGGTGTATGTCGGTAGCTCCGTACAGTATAAATGTTCATGAGCGTGACATACAACACATCTTAAGCAGTGGCCGTTTATAATTGTTCTGCAAATGCCACAGGATGTATTTCCCAGCGCTGATTCATGAAGCGCATATATTTTTCCACTTATTTAACTATGTTCGAGTTTATACAAAAAAACTGTACACTAGTTTATGCGCTTTGAGCTTATTGAGCAGTCGGCAAGTGTTTGAAGGCTACACTGAAAACAAACGATCATTTTTTAATTTGTCGAATACTCAATAGCTCATGAAAAAGTTATTACATCTCATTTTAAAGCCCTTCATAGATTTTATTAAATAGAAATTAGTCATATTTTGTCACACTTTTCTTCAGGCCTCTTTGTCTCGCTTCCGGAGTTTTTTGGAGACGCACACTAGGCTTCTTCATCGGAAACACTACCTAAACGACTGGTACCTATGTACTGGGTACTGGTAGCTAAGTACTGGAACTGGAACCAAAACTACTACCTAGGCGACTAAATCGGACAATGAAAAAGACCGTCCCCTTATAATTTACAGTGTCGGCTGCAAAACTAGTGAACGCTCCTGCTTTTTAATTGCGTGAAGATAGTTAAAGTTTCCAAAGTCACGCAAAAAAGCGTTGCTATTCCCAGTTTCCCAACATGAAAAATTCCATCGAATTGCATTTGTTGAATGTACTCTAATTTGAATGTTGCATTCGTTGAATGTAACGAGGAGTATCGGTTCTTAAAGGTAATCTCAAGAAGCTTCCAAATTCTACGACTCACTAATCCAAATATTTCTCATAAGTTTGTCTCTTTTATTAGGCCCACTCGTCTAGAATATTAGTTGAATATAATACAACACTACCAATTCACAATGAGGATTGGAAATTATATCACCTGCTGTATCACAGCCATGTATAGTTCTCTTCCGGTAGTCATTGCTTTGACTAAACTTACAACTTCACATCTTAGCTATGGACCGGAACCCCGGTACTGCTCTTAGAGCGGCAGCCTTCGAAATATTCATGTTCGCTCCAATTAAAATTGAAGTTGAAAGTTAAGGCGCAATCTCGCAGGAAAGTTATCACTACGTAATATGTTCCTCGGATATTATTTGCCACTATCTTCATTAAACGGAAGAGCTCGAGCAGTGAAGCTGACTTCAGCAATTCTGGGTTTGTTCTCACAGGAAGCCGTCGAAAACGAGCAAGAGGAGGATGTGAATGGGCCTGCGCCCACGATACATCATGAAAAATGCTATGCCCTCGGAATGATACATACAGACGTGGTCGGTTGATGTTTATGTTATTTAGTTTGAATAAGAATCTAGTAACAGATTTGCTGGCCTGATCGGTGGTGTTTCCAAACAGTAGGCTGCACGAATTATAAGGCGCAGTCACGTTAAAGATTTATAGGCATCAATAAACGGCGGGTGCGCTATAATTCCGAAGCTGGTGGTCACTTGATTTCGATCCAATAAGAGCCTGATGTTGAAATACTTCAGCGTAATGATGCAAATATAATAATTCCTACTTCGAAAGTTTCAGTGGAGCAGCACTCTACTTTCTGGCTCCCGTTTCATTAAGAGCTGCAAATATTGTTAATCTTAAAGTTCTTTCGTTGTAAAACTTTGTGACTGAAACATAGAACAGAGTCTAATCTTTTCGGAATTCGGATTTATTTTACGCAAATAGATTTGTTTTAGAATTTTCCTTTGCCATCCTTTATGTGTCCAGAAATGTCACAAAGTTTCCCCCGCTTTCCCTCAAGTGTCGAGGAGTGTCCTTATGTTTCCCCCGCCTACCCTCAAGCGCCGAGGAGTGTCCTTATGTTTCTCTTGCTTTCCCTCAAGTGTCGAGGGGTGTCCTCAAATTTCTCCCGCTTTCCTCATGTGTCGAGGAGTGTCCTTGTTTCCCTCGCCTTCCCTCAAGTACCGAGGAGTGTCGCCATGTTTCCTCCGCCTTTCCTCAAGTGTCGAGGAATGTCCCCATGTTTCCCCCGCCTTCCCTCAAGTGCCGAATGGTGTTTCCATGTTTCCCTCGCCTTCCCTTAAGAGTCGATGGGTGTCCCCATGTTTCCCTCGCCTTCCTTCAAGAATCAGGGGGTGTCACCATTTCAATTTCGCGTCATATTCAATTCAAGAGAATAGTTTATGGTTTCCGTTGCTTTTTGATATCCTCGTATCAGCCCCTCATTAAATTCATAACTTTTCGTATGATCTATTGTTTGTTTCATGAGCTCCGTAGATTTTTTTTAATGATGTTGATAATTAGGGATAAAGAACTGGAGTGGATAAATGAAAAATGAGAAATGTGACCACCAGCGTGTACCCCAGCTTGAGACTGCAACACATAAGATCACCAGTGTGTACCCCGATTTGAAACTGAAACACATGTGACCACCAGTGTGTACACCGACTTGAGATTGCAACACAAGTGATCGCCAGTGGGTACCCCGACTTGAGACTGCAACGCATGTGACAACCAGTGTGTACCTGTGTACCTCGACTTGAAACTGCAACACATGTGACCACCAGTGTGTACCCCGACTTAAGACTGCAACACAAGTGATCACAAGTGTGTACCCCGACTTGAGACTGCAACACATGTGACTACCAGTGTGTACCTGTGTACCCCGACTTGAGACTGCAACACATGTGACCATCAGTGTGTACCTGTGTACCCCGACTTGAGACTGTCGGTGCAGTAACCACACCCTGCGAGAGCTAAGTTGGCTCTGAGTCGCACGCAATTACTCCTCTCAATCGCTCATAAAGTTCTTGCCTGATCAAATAAGCTCCCCAGACAAAAAATTAGTTACCTTCTACTAATATGGGGTAAGACCTACATACACGACCACGAATATTGGCGGCAATTCTGTACGTCATTGAGGCAAGCCCTCTGATGTCTTCCCTTTCGATTTTAAGCCACTCTCGCATTAACGGATCTCGTAGTTCGGCCACTGTACGCGGACGATTTTCTTGACGTCTAATTTATCGTTTTAAATTGTTCCACAAAATTTCCATCGTGTTGATGTCTGAAAAAAAAGCTTGCCAATCTAAATTCCTGACATATCCTTAAAGACTGTCATGCCAATTAATGTCAGTTCTTGCCCGATGCACCCAGCACTTTTTATCTTCAAACATGGGCAAAGCAACATACCTTTCTACGTCCAGATATCACGCAAGTGGCAAAACCTGGTTATCTAGCAGTTCAATGTAGCTATGCTGATTCAGTTTTCACGGATACCTCAACAAAAAACCCACTTCTGTTTAGTTGAAACAGGTGGTTCATTAAATGAATCACAAAACTCGTACGTAGACCACTTAGAACTGAAGTAACTTTTAACTCAATTTAATCGAATCTGATTCACAATACCAAACATCGCATTATTGAAAAAGATTGCGAACATTTGCTTCATAATATAATTACATTGTACTTGCAACCACTACTTGATCTGAAGGCCGTAGTTTTAAGCAACCACTTTTAGTCGTTTCATGGTATCTTACAAATTGTTGTCAGTCGAAAAATGAAACAGATTATTGGAATATCAATTTTTTACCAATATTGAACTAGAACAGAATAGAATAGGGCTACGCTAACGAGCTGACTGGTCTATGGTTGGTTGCTACCTAGGTCCCATGCTGTCAGACAGCGAAGTCAACTCTCCAAGAGTACATCATTTCATCTCGCACCCTCGGTACGCTAATTATACCGCCCACTCAGACCGGAATGTAACATTGGCACAAACGTTACATCACCTAAAGCGTGCTTGACCCAATCGAACGGTTTTTTCCCATAATAAACGCAGTCGTGCCACAGTATTTACGCTGGGTGGCAAAATTATTGGTGCATCATATTTTTAATGGTTTCTCCAGTAATATTGCCTTGTTTCAAATGAAATTTGGTACATGCATTCTAACGAACTTTGTCTATTAATCCACTGAGGGAAAGTGAAAGTACTACATCCAAACCTATTTCATTAAGAATGTAAATAGATCCACAAAGCAGAAGTATTGAACACATTTGTTTGATTTTTTCTGGCATAGCCTTTATTTTGGAGTACAGCCTCGAGTCTTTTTTCGTAGTTTTTAAGGAGTTTCATGCATGAACGGGTAATTTTTTTTCACAAATCTCCATCAGTTCTATGCTATTTTTCGGATCTCTTCTAACCACTACTCTCAAAAAGATTACTCCCCAATTACTTCTAAATAGATTGCATTTTTTTCGGCAATGTGTTTTAGATTATACTGAAACAGTACAACCGTGAACGAACTCCAGTGATCTCACACTCTTCAAAAGGGTTTCGGGTATTATGTCACCTATTTTGATTCACACATTACTCCGTCTATAATTTGCATTTCTCCAAGCACACTACTCGCCCCTCTCATGACGCTTGCATTGCGGTGTTTAACTGAATCTCATATCCATAATACTGTTTAATTTTAATAAGATAAATTATCCAGAATTAGTCAACTCCCCCTGCCTTATTTCTGAACGTAAATCCCGGCTTTTATTGTATTTTCCCTATTTAATTATATAGAAGCTGGTGTGCACGATACACAGAACCTATCAATCAGTGACATTAGAGTTTTAGTGCTCGTAGATGGATGCATAGATAGATTAGATATACATATATATGTATATGATACGAAAGAAAAATTACCATATATTCCTTCAAATGGTTGTTCTTCTTCTCTTGTGGCATAGATACCAGATATGCTATTAACTTTTGACCATTTTTATGCGTCACCGTGTAGTTTCGATAACTCTCTGGCACTATTCTATCATCTTTTTCTCTTTGAACAAACAAGCTTTATTCATAATCATACTCAGCATTTGCTCCCATTGATATTCGCTCCATTTTAAGATCCCATTAGGAATATTTCACCTCGTGACGTTCATGAGGGTGTCGGTGCAATTACAGCAGCAAAACCTGTTCAGAGCTCTCAAAGGTTTAAAGCAATGAACGGAAGAAGTTGCGTGCAGGAGGTAAACCAGCTCCCGCCTCCTAGCTGGGAATTTACCCTGAAGATAAGTCAAAAAAAGAATGGTTCAAAATACTTGACAGCGATATGTTAGAAGCCATCGTGTCAAAGCAACCTACCATTACCGCTGTGGAACTTGTAAAACAATTGAACGTTGTCCATACAACCCTGCAAAGCCAACTGAAAACGATCGGAATGGTTTCAGTGGGTGGGAAGTGGGTCTCATACGCAATGTTCCCAGAGGATCTGCTACAGCGAGTTGGTCATTGTCAAGCATTAGGCGCAAGATCTCTTAGAAGAGCTCGTTGGAAATACTTCTTCACCTCCCATATTCTCCTGACCTTGCGCCTTCTGACCATCATTTGTTTCGATAATGGCAAACCGATTTGGAGTACCCCAGAATGTCTTGAATATCTTGACTATCTTGAAGTTGTTTGGGCCTCTATGCCCTGGNGCCTCTATGCCCTGGTCACACTGGAGTGCCGCCGGTTAAACATAAAAAATATACTGAAAAGGAATCAGATTCATTTTGCTTCTAAATATAAAGAGTTTTACAGGCGTATAATTGATAAGTTTGTTGAGAGATGGAACGAGGTCCTTGTTAGCAATAGTTGACTTCATTTATAGATAAATATTTCCATAATTATCGGCCTCTTTTTCAACATAGACCTCCAGGCAGACGTTACTTTTGCACCAGCTTGATATGCTGGTATTGTCAGAATTGAACACATCATTCACAATTCTCACTATATGTAATAATACAAATACACATGCATATACAGGTATACACAATATCCGTACGTACTAACATTTTCAAGAAAAAAATCACATCTAAAATTATAGTTAAAGTACAACGATACCTATTTTACGTACTACTGTTACTCGTTCAACGTGCGTACATCACACATTCGAGTTACTGTAGTTATAATGATACTTTTAGAGCAAAAATCATACTTTAATTAATCAAAATCCAAACGTGTACGGATACATAAAATATATCCAGTTGACTACAGCACATATCGCAGGAGGTTTTTGCAGTCTTCACAGATCGGAAATTGTCGACTACAAGCGTCGACTGATGCGATGTCGTTTAATAAGTGGGCGTACAGCAGCCACGAGCGTGCAGCAGCATGAGCGTACAGGAGCCTCGTGAGACCGCCGCACGCTCTTGCACCGGTGCCTTTGTTCTCACGTTCTGTGGCGGCTGCTTGGCCTGAGTAGGATGTAGTCGGTAGTATAACATATCAGTTACATTACTAATGTTTATTTTATCCGCTTACAAATTTTGATGGCCCTGTTTTCGAAAAACATACGCCCGGAGCTACAGCTAAGACGCATTGACACAATGACCGATTTTGACAATTGGATGATTAATTTTGCATTTATGTGTTGTTTTCTTTCCCCTGTTTTCTTGATTTCTCTCAGCTGGAGTTCTGACTAGAGCTTGGATCAGCGCCTTTGCCTAGTGGGGGGTTCCCCATCAAGTATTGCTGAAAGTGATTTTTGAAAATGGCCAGATGGCAGGGAAGAGGACATTTTTCATCTGGTTCTGGATTCTGACAATTTGACTTGAGGAGGAATCTACAGTCCGAGGTTTCTTGATGTTTTTAGCTTAGTTTCTGATTGCTTATTCTCGTCCGCACGTTATCGTCTCTGTGAATAAGTCCACCGGGGATTACATCGTTGGAGTCCATGTGCAAGTCTCGATTAGTTATTTTCACAGGTATCTTCGGTATGCAGAGTAGAGTTCAAGTTGATAAAGATGCCGGTGTAGTTAAGGTTGCTTGCGTTAAGGTGTTAAGGTGCTTGCGTTGCTTCACGTTTATTAGTTGCTTCACGCTTGACTCTTTCTATTTTATTGATTTCTCATTGTATTATCGTAGACCGGAAAGTTGCACAGGATATTCTAGATGCAATACGACTTGGGCTTCATAAAAAGGTAATATTATCGATATTCTTTGACTTGTACTCATATAGTTTCTTGTAATGAACCCAAGGACTCTACTGTTATTTTTGATGTTTTCTACTTGGGTATCTTGAATTATAATTCAATATCACATCAGTTAATGTGATATAATTCAACAGTTAATAATTATTAACTGTTTCTATTCACATGCGGCAGCACGATCGAAATCGTTCCCGTCGCTTTCACAGATCAATTTAGCTCAGTTTTGGAGTGAATTAGTAGTCTTAAATGAATGAATCCATCACTGAACCTGTGCCAGGAGACTATAATATCAAAAGGTTCCATGCATCGACGAAGCTGTAATATCTACACAGACCACTGCAGAGGCTGACATGGCTGTAGTTATTCGGGGCAAATGCTGCTGGTTACGAGTTGACCGTGGTACAGACATACATAGAATGTTCCGAAACATTTGATGTAAATGTATTATTAAAAGGCACAGGTAAAGGTATAGTTCACTTTTGTGAGGCCATGAAGGCCAATGGAGCCGGTGCTTCCACTCGATTTCCACAGCAATAAGCAGGACACGCGCATGACCCATCACGCTCTGGCAGGACGCTGGTCGGTCGGAGCTTCACCCCAGCATCGGCGGGGACTTTTTTGATACTTGGGTGCAGTGGGAAACCTGACGCCAGGTGGACTCGAGCTGCAACCACTGAGAGCACGGTCAACACCTTTCCCTACAGGCGGCTATCGAGGGTAAGTCAGCTGTATGAGCTTCCCCCTAAATGCTTGATTCAACTGCAGTAGTTGGTGAAGACTAGCCTTCGTTACATTTTTCGAACAAAATAATTTATTGTGTTTTTAGAATTTGAAGAACTTTAGGACAATGCCATAGTTACAAAACAGTCTACTGCAGACAATGGACCGCAATCCCATCGTTACAAGACAGTCTACTGTAGGTGGTTGGCGTAAGAATACCATCGTTACAAGACATTTTTGTTTCTTAGCTGCTCAGAAAACTGAAGCCAACATTTCCTATTTATTAGACTTTATTTTCATAACACGCAAATTTTAATGGAATACTTCTAATTTTTCTATCAATATTGGCGCCAGATTTTACTATTGTAACATTTCATGCTGTTAACAGAATGTAAGAAATGATCACTCGCACTGCATTGCTAGTTTGCATGATGCCAGCGGATTCCGGGGCTCTCCCTGGACGTCAGCTCCCACTCAGTTGAGGAGGAGTTAGCTCGTCTTGACTTGAGTAGTATTTCTCAACCTTAGGCGATTAAACTTAGTTGTTGAATTGTTATAAAAATACTTGAAATAAATATACTCGAACTTTCTTGAACTGTCTCGAAATACATCGAACATTTTCGAAAGCGCTTAAACATCTGTCAAAATTACAGAACTCCCCTGAATATAGCACGTGGGTAAACGTAATTATAAATGGTGCATTTGTCTAAAAATCTGCAGAAAAATGAATTAAAAAGGTGTGCAAATTACATTGATTCACACAAAAGAAAAACTGAAATAATTTTTTGTGAAATAAAACCGGACATTTTCCGCTCGGTCAGGTCGATTTTTATGCCATCAGATCTTTTGGCCTGGCCAGAACTAACTCGATTTTGTCGGATCCCTGGGAGGGAAGCAGCGAGTTTAGTAGAAGATTGAAGGAAAGGACAAAAGAGAAGATGAGAGTAAAGTAGAGAAGAGAAGAAAAGGAGGAAGAATTCGATTCAATCAATCAGGCTAGTTTGCACAGCCCGAGAGCTGCGTTTCTGAATTTCGAGATATTGTTGCAGTGCATCCTTATTTTTCATAGTGAAAGAGAGAATTACCACCATTCGTCGATTCACAATAGTAGACCCAGGAATTTCTTGATATATATGTACCAACATAATCTTCAACTCTTTAAAAAGATCGTCGAAGGGAGTAAAAAGTTGCAATAATATGATATAATCGTACACCAGAATAAATTATAGTCGAATTCATGTGTTTGAATGATCATGTCTGCCCACAAATCAGCCCTCATAAAATTAATGGCTTGCATACTCACGCCTGTAGCGCCAGGCTCAGATCTGGCGCAAAATGCGCTATTCTCTTCAATGCCTGGAAACGCAAACACAAGTTCATAGGCTTGTATAGTACTACTCGTGAGTCATGCTAAAATTTTTAGTAGTCTAATATAAAAACCACAAGGAATAATTTCAGATTTAGATGATACCGAGGCCAGTTTCAAGTGCCGGTGCACCGCATTACAATCATGCATCATTTTCAAATGAGAAGCGTGCACGGACGTACTTCCAGCGTCGGTAGGGCAAAACTTCACGTAACTCACGAAAATAATTGCATTTCTACGTAAAAATAAAAAAACGCGCATTTATAAGTTACATAAAAACGAAACATATAACAAAGCCAACTAATACGACACAAGCGTTTTAAGAATAATATTATTTCTGCACCGGTTAAAATAGCAAACCATCAAATGTTGACTACAGCCTCGATACGTACAAGTTGTTCGTGTTTTGCAGCACAATAGCTTTTGTAACTCGACAAAGCTTAAGTCCCCAGTTGATGCTGATGAAACACTATTTGATGATGCACGTGCTCAACACGTTGGTCGAAATGTGCGCCATATACACATTCCCTCCGTTAGGTTGCTCCATAGCAAGATTGTTCCATGGTCGAGTTAAGTTTGAATTAGGAGACACTTTCGCGGTTTGAAGTAAGGCAAGCTTTCTTCATGTTTGCTCTCTCTCTCTTTACTTGGATTGTTTTAGTTATTTTAATATGCAAATTTTAAGGTCCTTTTTAAAAGGAAGTAATATACGAGTTTCTACAATTAAGTCAACCATTTTGTAGCTGTGAAATTAATTCCTTCACTGGTGTATCCGAGGGCTAATAAGCGGGGCACGGATGAGGTAGACTCATTCTACGTATTACTACGCTTTCAGTAGAAGTTAGGACATAAATATTCATTTGAACTGCATGTTTCTTCCTTGCCTGCACTACTTATAACATATGAATTTATCATTAATTTCATTCCCACGTACTTTCTAAAGCAATAGCCTTTCTTGTTTTGCTATAGTAGGTTCACCTAATAATTTTGTGAACGACAACTTCTTGTTGCTGGAGAGTTAACTACTCGTTCAAATATCGTCAAGTACGCGACGCAATTAAAATACGAAGGTTGCAGTTTGTGTAACAACTCCGTACACTTGCTACTCAATGCAGTTGCAGAAGCCGTGACACTCGGCTTTGAGAAAGTGGCATATTTATGAGAACATCAGCTAGAGGGATGGATGGAGGGAGAGGGGAGGTGGGCAGGGGGCTGACCCCACACACACCTGTGGGCTCGTAAGTTACGATGCTGTCTCCTTTGACATCCCCGGACTTGGGGAGGGGCCATCTACATCTGACTGTGTTACGCGACCGAGGCGAGCACCAGGGGCGGTCAAAAAGTGCTCAGACAAATAGTCTAAAAAGATTATTTTTCTAAACAATGTAATCAGTTTTCTAGATAAGGTAGGTTTTTATCTACTCACTTTTATAACCTGTTTCCAATGATAAATGGCACATCTGTAGGATTACTGGAACAAAACGGTGCACACTTCAGAATTTTAGGAGTTGTCTTAGAACATTTATGCTGTTTTTCGTAGGTGTACATTTCCATCTGCGTTTCAAGTACGTACACTTTTGCACCAGACACGTGCACTGTTTACCCTTTAAGGTTGACCGGGCCCACCCTGATTGATATATATTAGTGGCTACATTTCTCTTCTACGACACTACAAAAATAACTCAACAGTATGATTATGAAACTAAAGAAATTATTGTTTATTAATTCACATTTTTTGATAGCGCCTGTTCTGAGGGAGAACATGGCACGTGCCTTGTTTGTACATATCTACGCGCAATTTAAGAAGCATAAACATACGTTTGCATCAACGCGTAACGTAAGGAGCATTCACATACGTTTGCATCTACGCGTAATTTAAGAAGCATAAACATACGTTTGCATCTACGCGTAATGTATGGAGTATGCACATACGTTTGCATCTACGCGTAATTTACGAAGCATAAACGTACGTTTGCATCTACGCGTAATGTATGAAACATTCACATACGTTTGCATCTACGCGTAATTTACGAAGCATAAACATACGTTTGCATCTACGCGTAATGTATGAAACATACACATACGTTTGCATCTACGCGTAATTTAAGAAGCATGAACATACGTTTGCATCTACGTGTAGAGAAACGGTCACATAAATTCAGGCTAAAATGTATGCGCTTCGTAAGCAGTAGCGTACACGGATACAAGACGTAGCGTATACGGAGACAAGAAGTAGCGTACACGGATACAAGAAGTAGCATACATGAATGCAGATTCTCAAGTACACACTGAGCAGAATTCAGGGCGATATACAACTTAGAATAGTTTTAATCGACAAAACTAGTAAAATCGACATCGGTTTCATTTTTTCAAAAGAATGTTGATGATATAAAAAAGTCATTATTAAGATGGTACAAACACTTCACGACGAACAATTATCATTCGGCTTCACATTCAAATACGCATAATTAATTGGTTGTTGTGAGAGCAGGATGAATAAAATTAGCGTCGTCGCTTAACGAGAAGAAAGATAGGGTAGGAAAAGGATGTATGAAGCATCGTGTCACCGGCGCTCACGGTTACCAGCTCCGTCTGGGAGACACACAACAGTCTCGTCAGCATACGAGTGATGCCAGCGTTCGTCTCATGATGCGCCCCACTCGCCTCACTATGCCGACCAAAGGGCATCTTATTGGTCGTTCTAAGCCAGCGAAATTAAATAGCAAAACTGGCAAAAAAAAGAAGAGTCTCGCAGACGTAACACACCCGCTACGTGTTCGCAGGTGGCCGAATTAATTATGGGTAGCAGTTTATGAACATATGCTTGCGTAGTGTTCAGCAATGCGGAATCTCATGCAATGAAACATGATTATCACGTGCTACAGGAAGTACTCCCTCTGAATTGTGCCCCGTGAACTCTGTACCATCCGATCGCAAAACTAGTACCGAACGCTGCTGTACTTTTATTGCGCAAGCCTT
Source organism: Orchestia grillus (assembly GCA_014899125.1). Taxonomy (NCBI): domain Eukaryota; kingdom Metazoa; phylum Arthropoda; class Malacostraca; order Amphipoda; family Talitridae; genus Orchestia; species Orchestia grillus. The sequence goes on from VOMN01088774.1 coordinate 12,438, forward strand.
GGGTTGCAGAAACCTGGAACCCACCTCTGGAAAGTCAGCACTCAATAACAAATTTTTAACTATGCTAATGTGTGGGTCACACTTCGTTCAAATAAGCAACAAAACTCAACCGTTGTTTCGGCTTCACAGATTAAAGCTCCCGGATGGTCATCGTTCGCGGAGGTGGCGGAGTCGCCGCACGTGTGGCGACGCCCCGGGGTTGCAGAGACGCAGTGGCAAATTTCCTGCTCTAGCGTCCAGTGAGGCCTCATTTGCAGATCTCGTGCTCGCCATACACTAGTTTTGACGTAAATTATTAGGTCACGGGCTAAACAATTCCGTAAGTTGAATGATGGGTCACGTGCGAGTTCTAAGAAACCCGTTCACGCTCGTACGAAATGTATATCAAGCTATAACAATAATATTAATTTATTAAATATTAGTTTGATCCGTATTAATTGAAATGTTGAAATTTATCATCGTTCGGGATCGTTGCCAGGAATGAACTTCAATCTTCTGGAACATTTACTGCCTCCGTCGAAACTAATTCAATAAAGGAACAAGTTTTCAAGGAAAGGATTTTAAATATCGCCTATAAACACATGCATAAAATAGTAATTAAATTGTTCATTACGTGGACAAATTAGGCATAAAAGCTTAGCCTGAACAGTCGTGAAAATACATACAACATAATGAATGGGTCGTAAAATGCCTCATCTCACCAAGGGAGTAGCCAGCCCTCGCAGTGCGCTTGAGAACAGTCACCCTATGCCACAGAGGCGGAGCCACCATCGCGCATACACACTCCACAAACGCCAAAGCAACACTGAGGTCGGCGTCGGACGGTCGGACCTCGGAGTCTCTGGACTGCAGCCAGACCGTGACTTTGCAATGACCGTGACCTCATTGCGTCGTTCACGGGAAACCTCTCCAGTATTCTGCCCTTGGAATTGTAACAAAAAGTTCAGTTATAATAAAGCTTCAAGCAGCGCATGGAATATCCAATACAAATATTTCTTGGTTTCAAATTATAGAGACCGACAACGAGCTGATGTTATCATGCATGCCTAGCATTAAAGAGACTAACGGTGAGCAGCTCAGTAGGCTCCTATCTTACAAGGAAATTGAGATCACAGATTACCTTCTGATGCCCGCAAGCGAGACAAAGCTTTTCAAAGGGTTGAGTTTCAGTCAGGTAACGGAGATCGGTATAATATATTCAAGAAGTCTTCTTTAATTTTCTCAGCCTATGTACCCGAAAATATTTCGAAGCAAAATTTACCAGATTATTATCAAACGTGCGAATGAAATTTCGTAACAACTTATGACTCTATTAAATTCTGCTTCGTTGGAAAAACCGCTAAATTTTTAAGCCTGAAAATTTTTCGCCACTTCCTTTTTTTCAGTAGCTGGTTTCCAGATTAGTGCGATCACCATTTCCTTCTACGAAGACATAAGGTCCTATACTGTCGATATAAACTATCTCTATTTAAACATAAACTATCATAAACTATCTATTATTTTGGTACATCAACGTACATACACTCTGCCGCACCTGGAGGAGTCGTTGTCACCTATTGATCACAAGTTTGCTCCGTCTCCCCTCGCCTGGCGGGTCGCCGCACCTGCTAACCTGCCACGGCTCTCGTCACGTCCCGAGCTGTCCCGGTCACTGAAGCTGCATGACCCGTTCAGAGCTTCCAAGACCGGAATACTGAGGGCATTTTCATGAAACTTACTCCTTTTCCCCGGTTTATGAAACGTACACCAAACACGTTAGACCAGTGTTTGTCTGAGTAGGGAAAGCATGTGGTTAATCGTGTGAGATTTTTTAGGGGAGCGAGGGGATTTACTTGACTGTGCTGGGAGTATCACAGTACGATCTACGCGATGATGGATTTGTTACAACCTTATTGACTGTCCAGACTGTGCTGATGCGATTTATGAGTTAGAGCAGTCTCGGGTGGCCTTGTCATTCCTGTCAATGTGGTGCGTTGCCGCGACTCTGTACTACGTGGGGAACCACAGTCATTCGGTCGGTATGCAAGCTCCAGATCTACCGTCGTATTTTTTTCTTGAAATACACTTTATTTACTTCTCAGGAGAAATATTTTCCACGCTATTTGTTGCCCGCTCAAGTGAGACTGGTCTATGCCTGAGGTCGACTGTAGAGAGGCTGTTCACTAGAACCGAGTCTGCGCACTGCGGGAGACGACTGTGGTGGTCACAGAGTATATATCTAGAAGAGGGAGCATAGCGGCGTC
>VOMN01088781.1:0-16549 GCA_014899125.1 Orchestia grillus
GGTAACGTATGGCGAAGGTAACGTATGGCGAAGGTAACGTAAGGCGAAGGTAACGTATAGTGAAGGTAACGTATGGCGAAGGTAACGTATGGTGAATGTGCTCACATTCTTATGGGCAGCTTCAGCCTGAGCATCAGTTCCGTTCTCGGTGGGGGCGGCGGCGTCAGCAGACGGCATGTCGTCGAGTAGTTCCTTCTTGTTCTCGTTGAGGATGAAATGAGCCCACAGCGCCTGCTCCACCTTGTGGGCGTTCCAGCCACTGCCCCCGCTGCTGTTCAGCCTGTCCGTGTGTACACACATGATTAATATCTATTACATTGATCTATTTATTTGACTCCTCTAGTCTATCCGATGCACACTCGACGTACGTACGAAATGTGCAATAAAACAATGATACACTACAATGATCTCTACCTAGTAACTGTTGATACAAATGTTCCTTCTCAATAACACGCCTCACCATTACGTAGCTTATTAACGAAAGAACGGATTTCACGGTGATGGCGATGCATGATCTTCACAACCATCCAAAATCTAAGGTTTCATTGCTTATGACATACCTCACTTTCTTGATAACGCAACAGAACTAAAACTCGCCAATATATGACTGAAGCTTTACAAGTAGGATAGTTAATAGCTTTAGTCCAGCACCACAACCCTTTCATTTTTTTCTCCTATGGATTCAAGACTTAAAGAGTCTCGCCTTCACGTAAAGTTACTTAGGGTTAACAAGGCTTATCTAGTTGCATATAAATTTTATGATAATAAATTAATTTTGCAACTCTTTCTAATCCCAGCCAAATGTATATACATGGATTCTAGTGCTTTAACATACATGAATTTATTGAATAATACGAACTACTCAATCAATGAAATTACTTAACAACGCGAACTACTCGATATGAGATTCCAATCCATTGCTATACATTTTAATTTTGCCAAGTGGACCGACGCTGAATACTTCTGTAGTAGTAGTAGGGTTCCCATTGAGAGCTTCGTGCAAGTAGTACGCAGCGAGAGCTGAATTCTATGCTCAATCCCACGAATTAATTGAATATAGGCTCTTGGTAATGAATAGCTCTCGATTATTATTACCCAACAGATTACCAATCACACAGCGTTACTGAAATATACCTACATTCAAATGCAGAGCATTCAGTTATGAGAATGAAACTATCGTTGTCAATGAAGATACATTCGATACATGAGACGGCCTACCACAAGTGTAACAATGTTTCCTTAAAATTAGTGTTCATTAATCTCAGTTGCTCGGTTATAATGTAGTAATAGTAGTAATAGCAGCACTTCAGTAACTCAAGGCGATCTCGCACCGAAAACGCAAGGACCATTTAGTATGGACTTAGGAGAAGGAGTAATCTGCGTACAAGATATATTCCCACACGAGATCCCCTACGCATAGAAACAGTGAGTTAATATGGAAGAGAGAGAAAAGATAAAGAATTATCAGCGAAGAAGACATAAAATGGGAAGAAGTAAAGTGGGTACGAAAGACAGAAGTCCCTAAGGCCCATCTATAGCCGAGGTAACCTAACAGTGTCCCCCTGAGGACACTACTCCCCATAGCATGGGATAGACAAACCTAACCCTATTGTCTATTGCCTATCCTACGCCTCCTGAGGAGTGCTCGGTCATAATACATACACAAAGAGCATGGCGGTACATCCCCCACTCGAAGTTGAAAACAGCACAAATATTTGGGGTGTACTTCAATATACAGATTTAACCCATGACGGACTCGATCAGTTTGAAAGGGCCATGAAGGGTTAATTTATAGCTATCTGTAAAAGGATAAAAAAAAACCTGAACAGCAGTTACAAAATATCAAGCTAACCCAATTGTACGCTGATGCTCGCAGAAATGCACTAACTTTAGTCAAGCTTCACTGCACAACTGACGGAATTATTGCAGCCGTTATTTGGGACAGGTTGAAACGCATCACTGACCTGCTGGCGGCGGATTTGAGCCTCTCCACAAAGTTGAGAAGCTCCTTGGTTGTGTAGTCGATGCCTTCGATCTCAGGAATGGCCAGCAGACACTCGTCCGCCATGAAGCCGCACTGTTCGTTGTCAGCCGCAGTCAAAATCACTGCAACAGTAAATATAAACATTATAACGGCAGTGTAGCTAGTGATCTCAACATTCCTCAAACTGGAAACGAATTTGTCTACGTACACAGAGCGACTAGCTCAAAGTCCGGGCCACCGAATTATTGTTGTGAAAGGAGGATGTGAATCATCAGTGAGATTGGCAATAATTACCTCACGATGAGTACGACGGTGGAATCGAAAGGAGGGAAACGGGGAAAGTTAATTCCGTATGAACTAAGTGCACTCGACACCTCAGTGAGCTTAGGTAACAGTTTAAAAGCCTCCTCAAGACTCCCGATCAGACTAATGTCGTCCCTTAAGATAACTCACCGATTCAAAATTACGTTTTAATAATAAGTTTGCTATGATTCCATCATCGTGGGATTCCCTTGTGAAACGCATGCATGGCTACTGCTCTGATTTAGGCATAAATTAACCAGTCCAAATCAAATACGCTGAATCTATTACAAAAACGCGACTGAAATATAAGAAAAACGCATAACTAGCGTCTACACAAGTGTTGTACTAACCTGAAGCCATGGCAGGTCCAACTCCCTTGAGATTACACAGCGCCTGGATGGCAGATGAAAGATCGTCCTTCTTGAGCAGAGCTCGGAAGGCTTTCTTGGTCTCGGTGATGCAGAGGCGAGGGGTATTCATCTGCACCAGGTCCTTTATTCTGGGTGAGAACTTGCCTCTTGCAAGCTTCCATTTCATGCACTGCACAAGCTCTTCGTGAATGAGGTGAGTGTCCTTCCCACGCGACTTTATTCTCTTCGGCAGCTCAACTTGGAACCTGCAATAAATATATATACGTTAGTGTATGAACTTTGAGTATGTCCCAAAATGAAATTGCTATGTAGCCATCACATTTCCATGACAGTAAACCAACTGCATACCTTCTAGGACTCATGAATGCTTCAACTCTAAACTGGCATTGAGTACTCAACTCCGCACCTGGATTGAGTGCTAAAACTTTAGATACAGCAGCTTAAGGCTTGCTGAAACTGAAACCTGTACTACTCTTCCCTCCAGCACCACCTTCTGGCAGCTCACCACAAATTTGGCCATTTCAAAAATGAAGAAACGAACCTGTAAATTTCTTGTAGGATTTAGTATTTTTTTTTCATTTACTAAAGAAATATGCCCACATAACAATAATTTGTCCAAACTTACATTACAAATTTCATAATTGGAAAAAATGGGAAATGGAAAACAAAATTTGTCACTTAAATCTGGAACCAAAATATTCCTGAACCTGTAGCAGTAAACCCAAACCTTGTCACTGTGTAAAAATAAAACAAAAATTTACCAGCAATCTTTCAAGACAAAGTCTCCCTTAGTATGAAGTATTAAATTTGTTGGAAAAAAAACTAGATCAAAGATTCCTTTGAAGTATAATAATTCTTGGCTAAGGTTAGAAATGGTTTCACAACATTTACTTTAATAAACAATGCATGCTTCAGAGGTATTTTTCCTACATTATGCTTGCAGTCATCCCTTTCATTTGCTACTGGCCAACTTTGAAATAAGACAGTGAACAGTATATAAATGTAAACATCAGCTAATAAAAGCATCCTTTCTTTGAATAGGAAATTTGCACAAACAGAGCAGATAGGTGCTAACAAAATATTGTTTCTCCTAATAATCACAACAATGTTGTATGGGGTTACCTCAAATAGGGCTCTGTTACTTGGTAAACTCATTGCAATGAGTGTCAGGTATTATGTACAGCTCACACTTAGATATCCATACGTAGGATCACACAATGCTAGAACTACACATATAGAGAAACTAGCTTGACTAAGACAAGCAGAGAAACATTATTTAAAAATAGATAATTTCCACTGGTAATCTGAGCCAATGGGTAGTACAGTGCTAAGCAGGTTTGAACTTGAAATAAAAATGCAATGCTTTGCATTTCTGAAATGAAAGGTGAGAAGCTCTTGTTTATAAGGCCTCTAGAAAACCTCTAAATCAACATTCTCAGAGATAAATAAAAAAAATGTACGTTAAGGAGATAAAATTATGGACAATTCTGAATATTTACAACAAGCAGTATGATAATTTTGTGAGCAAATAATGTACATGATTAGCATTTTCAATATTTAAAAAACATTCACCTACACCGAGTGGCCACAGACAATTACTTATGAAAATTAATAACAGAATATAGAATATATGGACTAAAAACACAGCAATCTGCAGATAAGTTTTCTATTTCAAAAGAATTTCAAGGACGAGTATTTTCAATAACAGAAATGAGCTTAGTTCTCATACAATCTAAAGTGAAAAAATGTCCCACAATACAAATCTCAACTAAACCATTTGATCAGCCATTAAAATAGTTTACAACTCAGAAATAACAAATCCTTGTTAACCATGACCACCTGAAATTTACCATTTTCAATTCTTGGGCAACATACAGTTTCACACAACCACCCCAGTGAAGGAACAATTTTTTCCAAAAATATAGAGGAAGTAACATTTAATGAAGATGCGATGACCAGAGCTGAGCTCTCTAACTTAGCAAAACAAAGGCCAATATTAGAAAGTAAAACTTACAGCTCTGGTTTATTATGCAAATATTTCAATAAATGAAACAATGAATTACTTAGTTTTCAGGCTTTGAACAATATCAAATTATAAATTTAATCACTCATTCTAACAATATTAAATATGTAGAAATTTTCATAGCATCCTAAATTGTCATGATTTTCAAAGTTTATGAAATTTCAGCATTTCAACTGTTCCATTATGTTATATAAAATCACTATGAACACTTAACATGGGTGAGATATCTGGTCTTGTTGAAGAAGATTGTGCTAAAATTACGTATATACTTAAAACTGGATGTCACTAGAAATATCTAAAAAATCATGTTGTGATCACTGTACTCAAGACATTTGTGTTCTTTGGTAGAACATGTAGAATAACACCAGAAAAAGTACATTTAGTTACCCACAGGCGACATTCATAAAATAAAGTTGAAAACTTTTAAAGCTCCTTATTCAAGCAGGAAGTACACTTCAAGAGTGGCTTGTGCACCACAAGTTGGCAAGATTACCCAATTACAGAATCCTTAATGAAGCAAGGAGTTCCACAAAAAGCCTCTATTGAGCAAAGCAAACAGAACCAAATTAGTTGAATGGTCACAGAATTACATGAAGGTCAATTTCAGCAATTAATTTTCACAGATGAGCCCTGTGCAAGTTCAATGGACCTAATGGGTGGCCATCTGGTTGGCTGTTGAATGGTTGTTGGGTAGGATGCGCACTTCTTGACAACGTGGTCAGAGAGTCATGTTTTGAAAATGTAAATCAAGAAAAAAGGTTAATTGGTCCCTCCAAGTTTGTAAAGGGATTATACATCTTACAGAATGCCTTTCTTCCCTGGCTTGATGACCAACCCATCATAAAAAAGATCTTTAATATTTCAACATGAATGCACTTGGACAGAGATCAAAGTACACAATGAAATAGCCTGTTAGACCATGAATTCACTGGGCACAATTTAATAGTTTAGGCCTCCAAATAGTTAGAATATGAATCCTTAGATTTTGGAAAATTGATGGTCTATTGCCAAGGAGGATTTACAGGCCATAAATATGTTTTAAAATCCAGCAGGAAAAAATTGGAAGTAGTTGCCCATTAAACCTTCTGCAATAGCACAATTGACATTAGCAGTTGACCAAGATATTGAAGAATGGAGGAAATCATGTTTGCTCATAACCAGCCAACATTCAAGTCTTGGTTGTTTTGCCATTCCATTAATGAACTACAGAATAAAAATGTTATTCTCAGTTTTTTATTCCTTTGTATAACCAAAGTGAATAGAATATCAGAATATGCATTTGATAATTTATAAGAGTAAATTTTGTTTCACTTAAACATTCAATTGTGAATAATAATTCAAAAATTATTATTCACAACAACATATTCTCTCAAAATTACTTTGCATGCTCAAGCAGCAAACATGGTACATACAATTTTCTGAAGAGTCATTTACACTGAGACACTAGATACAGACCTCCATACACAATACAACTGTATACTTCAAATATTTTTACTGTGATGTACACAACCTACCAATGAATTACTTTTCTGAATAGCAAGAACATATTCAATAGAAAAAATATTTAATCAATAATGATCACATACATATTTGTACTAAATGATGCAACTATATTGTAGATATACAATGTGTGACATTAATCTGTATAATTGTAAATACCATACAATCAAAATGGATGATGCATTACGCTATCATGTTACACTTGACTTGAGAATGGACCAAAACCCTCCAAGAGATCAAGCATCCATCACAAAAAAATTCATATACAATGCTAGCAGGTATGTATTGCCTTCACAGTGCCAAGTGGTGGTGCAAACAAAGGAAACGAGTAAATAGTAAGGAAACATACTCAGCCAACACGTTAAAGCTGCATCTAATTATGCAAGTTCTGGAGCTTGACAATAGCTCTTGAAATTAAACCTCCAGGTCAGTACTTGCTTATTGTATGCAAATACACCTGAGCAAACATTGCAGATTTTGATATAATACCTTTTTCAGTAAGGTAATACCAATATAAACCAAAAGAACAATCTAGCAAACGTGATTCTAAACTACCATTTCTAAATTAACGCAAATGTTATGAACATTTTGGCTACATTATTCATACAAATCAATGTCAATTAATATATCAAAGGTATCACAATTAAAATTATTACTGTTAAGTACCAAATACTTCATATCTTTTCCAGGATAAGCTGCAAGGTTACCTATACAGCTTAACAAATACAGCAGCAAACCAACACAGCAACTCAAGCACTTTGGATATGACATGGGGCATCAAATTGCAAAAACAAACAACCCAAACAATTGACTGACATTCTAAACATGCAAACCAAGCATAGTACAACAATTAAAAATTGTTTACTTGACTCAATTCTAATACACTTAATTGCAGTAAGTGTTCCAGAAAAATTCAAGACAGATTTAATGCAAGGAATCTCACAGCAACACTTAATTTGACTGTTATGTCATTTTTCAATCACAGTCACTAAGAAATAGCAAATATTTTAAAAAGTTACTTTGTCGTGAATACAAAGAAAAACACAAGCATGAACAAATAAATGAAAAAATGTAGCTTTCTCTACCTTACATGTGAGGTAAAGGGATAAACCTATATCATTTAGCTTGTTATCAGCTTAATATTTTGTAGCCAAGCACACTTTCCACTAATAACACAAGAAAGTAATGGTTCATTCATAGTGACAAATGAACTTTTTTCTTCAGCTTTGGATGTTTGTCAGGAAATAAAGAAAAATCTCTAGAAACTCAAATGAAACTTTAAAAATGTGCTAACAGATCACAGATGATCTTGTGATAGCTAAGCCTGCCTCACATCAGACTCAAAATTGGGGCCTTGACTCTCAAATAGCAACTAGAAATAATTCAGGTTTTCACAGCTTTGTCCATTAAGGCCTAACAATTAATTAACATACTCTCATTCACCCATTACAAGGCTCAGTTCAGATATCCTGGAAGACATGTCCTGATGACTCCCTCCCTAGATGGTGTCTCATTTATGCAAATTCAAAAAACTTACAATATTTTGTAGAAGATAATATGCATTAAAATCTGATACAATAAAAAAGTGAAAAGGACAATGAAGAGGCTTAGCAGTATGATGAGTATATGATGAATTTTAATAAGAGATTCACTTCCTGTAGGGTATGCAAGTTACTTCTTTGAAAGAGTGAAGGAACAGAAAATGTTTGAAGAATGGGTGAAACTTCAATAAAAATTTACAGAATTTAAATGCATAAAAAGTTTGCAGCAACTGAATGAAATTGACACACTTTGAATAAGTGTACAAATTTCCACATATTAACCTTCATGAAATACGAAACACAAACAATTTGTTCCTCAATATAATGCCAAAACCTATGAATTATTCAGATAGGCAGCAAATTATAGAAAAGCCCTATCCATAGAAAAAATCCCAATCAGAAGATTTAGATCTACAACCTTACAATTGTGACAAGTGTTAAAAAGTTGTCTTCCTTTCTTCTACTTGTACTTACTATTCAAATAAGTAGCATGACCCAGGCTAATCATCAATGGGTTTTGTACTTTTAATGTGTATAATGAGAGAAAAGCCTACTGAATATCAGGAAGCCCATATAGGTAGTCAAACACTGATCAAACTTGTCAGATTCAATAATAATAAGTACACATACTAACACTAAGCTGAAACTTCAACAGGAAGAGATAAAAATGAGCGGCATATTTACACTAACCTAAAATGAGCGGCACAGAAGAGCTACTCATTTCCAAAATAAGATTATCTGATACTTTTCAGCTATGCATAGACCAAATCAACATTTAAACATCCTTTCACCAATTTGACATTTAAACATCCTTCCAAGATTAAGAGCTAGTTAGAAGTGCCCTTTTTACATGGAATGTGGTCCCACAAGAGCTAAGAGAAGGGCCCATTCATTAAGGGCTAAAGGAAATCTTTGCACAAGATTTCTCTAACAGGATCCTTAGCACATAGAAACACCAAGTTAGAAATGGAAAGAAGACAAAAATGAGACATGACAGATAGTATGAAAACTGAAGGAAGCAAACTGGACATCAAAGACAGACTACTTAAAAGCCTGTCTACAGTTTAAGTAACCTATCCTATGCTTCTAAGGGTCACAATGACCTTACTCTACATCAACTCTAGCCTTTGTAGCATTTCTCTTTTAAACAATTGCTAGTAGTTCAAAGATATGCTACTTTAGACATAAAAAAGTGACTGTGTCAACCAGGCACTAATGAACATAAGTAATATTGTAAATTTATTTCAACAATAAATAGCATTCTTCCATTTTTCGTGAGTCAAATAATTTATCAATGAAGTATCATAAATGGTGGGTCATTACTTTGAAATTAATATCCTGGAGTGATATTGAATTTCACTCAACTTCAAATTTTCATGTTATTTAAACAAGACATCATATTCATCAGACCTGAGTCAAAGGTATGCCACATTATTCAATCAAAATTATAGATGTGTATCTATGTATATGTTAGCTATCTTAAAAAATCTATTTTTCTCTTATGCTAATTTAGTTATTTTTCAACTGATTTCACAAATTTTGCTTTGCTTATAAATAAAAATACAGTATTAAATGGGCATTAAGTATTACTTAGACATAAATATTAACATGCTCCTTATTATAACTTGAATTTCTACTTATTACATTATGTATTAAAACTTTCACAACTGCAGAAAATAAAGTGCATATGACTGGTAAATACAAAGGTAATTCTTGATGTGTTACCCATTAATAACTACCTCATTTAAAATTATTTCATTTTAATCTATCTTTATAGGTCAAGTTGCTGAGGGAAATGCCAACTTGGCAAATTTATCTTTGAGCAATATTAGATCAATTAACTATTCATTAGTTTCCTTCCTTAAGGTTTCATTATGTTGATATTTGAGTTTTTGTCATTTTCTTTTTATGCAACAATTTACAAGATTGGATATAAAACCTTTAAATTAGCAGCATAATGAATTCAATTTATCTAACATTTATTTGAAAGTAAAAATTCATTTATAGGTCCAAAATACAATTATAATAATTCAGAAGTGCATTAATTTTATTACCTCTGACATTAATTTCTTATTATTGTTAGAGCAACCCATCATGAATAGAAGAAATTTTAAACTCTCTAAATACTTTTACTAGGTATATGAGATAGATTTCCAATACTTCATTTTTATCAGACAAAGCAATTTTCAAAATACTGGGTTCCCTAGTATACTTTCTAACTTTTATTGAAATTTCATAACATTTGCATGACGTAACACAACTATTGTTTGTGAGTTTTATTCATGAGATCATAGAAAAAATAACTATTTCAAAAAGTACTTCAACTTGTATGTGAGATTCATCAAAAAAAATCCATCAATAGTACTCATGACATATTAAACTACAGACTGAATTCCTACACAGTACTTTTCAATCATAATCATTCAAAACATCTATCAATAATTTTCACAAGATCTAATTTGGGTCACATTTTACTGACTGCACTGTGACCAATTTGGATAGGAAGCATCAAGTTCTACCATCCCTCACAGCAGTAGCAAGAAACATTCATACTCATGTTTCATGTCACATGAATCAAATTGTTCAAATAATTACCATTAGCTGTATTTATGCAAGTGATCATTTTAACAATCATAGCAAGGGTAAAATAATTTTTATTTCACACAACAGTGGTTATCACAAGGTTCAATTTTGTTCTACTTCAGAACTTCACCAAGGTAAGTACTAATTCATCAGTCAAACATATGAAATATCATGGAAATAGAAATAAAGTTATGAATGCATGGAAAACACTCCAGCTAACAAAAAAATATGAAACATGTAACACGCTAAGAAGGGGCAACTCCCTCAGCCTTACTATTTACCTAATGCATTATTACGACGTTTAGCCTAAAATTCAAAATTTAACACATTGTAAAAAGTACAAGCAAGATAAATTGCTTCGTTTTAAATGTTAGTGCACACGCTACAATTAACAGTAACATCGTAACGCAGAATGAAAATGCCTTTTGGAGCCGCCATTAGAAGCCGACGGCTGAAACGAAGTACACCACGAGATGGCGCCACATCCACATAGTTTCTCACTTAATTTTCTAGATTTACAAATTTGTGTACAAATATATTGCCCTAAACTACAGTATAAGCAGCTTTATTAACATTGTATATCAGTTGGTAACAACTAAATGGATGGATTGAGCACAAATGGCAGAACTACTCTGCATAGCCACCATCTTACAGCAACGCCAAGCTTCTAGCAACACAGCTCTCGAAACATTCACTTCACTATTACTTTTAAGCTCGCATCTTACCATTTATCAAGTTTTAAGTAATCAGCAACATTTTTATTCTTCTTTTGTGCCTTCAATTTCACAGCTTCTTCGTATAAACTGAACACGTATTCGAACTGAGCAGGAGTACCCGTGCTAAAGAACGTTCTGGGATCCTTCATGTTTGCAGCCATGGCTAGAACTGAACAAGGCTGCATCAACGGTGGTGGACGCGACTCAGGCTATTGGTGTAACCGTCTTGCTCGGGATCCCCTCCAGCCACTAGGAGCTCAGTTCTTTTTGCAGCGTACGGCAGCGCTCCAATCACACACGCCCGACCAACCACACATCGCCCCCAGTCCTAGCCGACCAATGACAATGGTCGTGCAGCTTGCCTAACACATCTGGAGGGAATTTTTACTGTACAGCAACTTGCTCGCACCTTGAAAGAATATCCACCTTTTCCGTATATAATATCACACTAGAATAAAACTGCAAAAATATTGACTACATTTTTATATGAGTATTAGCAAATAAAGGTTGAAATTTCCTTACGACTCGACCTGATAGGAAGTAAAGCCAAACCACAAATGATAAGGTACCCATCGGTCGTTTAATAGCACCGATTGTTTCTTGAAAGCTAAAAGAGGCGTACTGAGGGTCAAACACACATGCTCCCACAAACGTTCAGCTGTGAAGGTCACGCAGCTACCGCCAATTACAGAGACGAAACGTTTTTCCTGGGGCTAGAAATGGACAAGCGTTTTGTTTGCTTCAAGTGGAGTGAGAGCAAGATCTCGAGATAGCGCCCGACGCTCCTCGCTCTGATGAATCGGCGACAGACATGAAGGTTTCGTACCTCACTACCCTGAGGTAAATTATTGGACGCGCGTATCTTTTTGAGAGACCAAATTTCATAAATGAATATATATCAGGTACGTTTTATTGCTAGCTAATCAGGTAATTAGACTAGGGAGAGCCAGTGACAATGTGAAGAGAAAAGATAACTATCTGAGTCCAAATAAGACTGCCAGTTGATATGGTCCAATAGACGCCATCCGAGCACAAATTTTAATAACTTAAAGAGCGCTACAGAATCAAAACACAAGTTGTCCTTCGTGACGACATGAACTCGAAGTACTTCAAAGTACATTACTGTACAACCCAGTCTGCACCTACACACAGACCTGTACATATACTTACACAAGCGTGTACTCACACACAGCCTTGTACTGTACACAGGCCGATACATGCACGCAGGCCGCATCGATACAGCTCTACACGCACCCATCATTACCACGCACGGCCTTCACACAGCCTAGCGCCTGCATGCACGTTAGTCTCTACACACAGACGAGCATCAGTAATGTGTAGAAGTTGTACACAAGACATTGTACACAGGAGTCCGTACAGCACACATTGTGTGCAGCACAACACACAATGAGTGCTCGGCGCACACGGGAAGGCAGGGTACGCGTCACGTCGCTGCCCAGCTTCATTCCGTGTCAGCAGTCGAAGCTCTATAAACTTGCGAGACGAAAGGGATTCTAAAATTGTTCATTCAGAGGAGAACTTTCCTAGACCTAAAATCCTGAACTTATTCTAGTCTAGAGAAGTATTATATTCAAAGGCATGGTTCCGGATAGCTGAGTGGGGTGGGCAGAGGTGGGCTAGTTAGAATATTTCCCACCCGATAACTCCTACCTTAATGTTCAGCAGTCCTACAACCTAGACTGCGGGAAGTCATGCCTACATATTGAGATCCACAAGGTGCACAATTGTATTTATATATCACAGTTGGAAGTCTATCTTTGAACCTAAAAAACGACCAAATTTCATGTCTGTTGGCCAGTATAATTGTAAGTTTAACATCACTGTAATAATTTCCCCACAATTCCCAAATTTGTTTCTTTATTTGTTTTGACTGAGGACAAAAATAAGAGAAAGAAAAAGAGAGCTACAGTACAGAATAAGCTATAAGTTGAATATTAAATCATGCCTTTGAACGCAATACTATAGTAGACTTGAATGGCTTCAGAATTTTATCTTGAGGAAAATCCTCCTTTGAATTAGGAATTTTCGAATCCCGTTCATTTTAAAATTGAAACCTATACTGGATAATCATGTCAGTTCTTTTCAACTATGCCTAGTCAATAAGTAATTTATCACACTTTTATTACAAAGAGAAAAGAAAATGTAATTGCGAAATTTTTCCTTGTTTTCAGATAAGATTCATTGTCGTTTCATAGCTGATGTTGAGCGAATGCTCGAACCGTTCTAAATTTTACGAGTTGTTCATCTTTTTGAAAATACATTTTACGACTAAAAATACATTATACAGTTTTTTCTGTTGATTAGGAGATACTTAGGAAATTTCCAAATGGTCACCAAAGTATTAATTTTGTATTCATTTCAAAAGTGTTTGGCTCCACTCTCCCTGAGAGCAGCTGTCGAACGTTGCGAAGAGCGGCTGGGGAGGACACGTTCCTCTTGAGGTAAACGTGCTCCAAAGTTCGCCATCTTCATCAAAGCTCTGTCGTAGACTAGTTTTGAGCTCAGATGTTCGCCGTCTTCATCAAAGCTCTGTCGTAGACAACTAGTTTTGAGCTCAGATGTTCGCCATCTTCATCAAAGCTCTGTCATNTGTGTGTTATTGCATATTGTGTATTGTGCGTTCTGTGTTGCGTGTTGTAGTGTATTGTTTGATATCGTGTGAAGTGTGTTGTATGTGATGTATTGTGCTTTGTTGTGTGTTATGTGTGGTGTGTTGTTGTGTGCTATGCTTAGTTAGTGTTGCGTTGTTGTGTGTTGCTGTATGTTATGTGGCGCAAATGCAGTCGAACATCATTGACCGAGGGTAAGCTGGACCCAGTTATCTAAATCCAAATCCCGATACCCTCTACTGAACCCCACATGTCTTTAGATGGTAATTTAAGGAAACGTTTGTTATACTTCACGAATATTTCAAGGAAACTCTTGATGGATGAAGTTTGATGTTTTGTAGCCAGAGCACGGCATCAAAGCTGTGAGGTAGAAAGCACGGCACCAAATGCTGGGAGGTAGAAAGCACGGCATCAAATGCTGGGAGGTAGAAAGCACGGCACCAAATGCTGGGAGTTAGAAAGCATGGCACCAAATGCTGGTAGGTTTTAAGCAAGTTACGAGGCCGGTATGCAGAATATGCTGTAATGGGCGGGAAGTGGAAATATTTTAGAGAAGTCTGCAGCCCCAAGATATTAACTGTTAGACAAGTAAAAACTAGAGGGATGTAAGGTCTTCAAAAAATATTCACACAGTTTTTGAATGACCCTTAATGTAACATGGACATCACCTGTATTTTCCAGCGAAATAAAAATTCAAAAAATATTTCCCTACTACCCGCCCCACTCCTCCCCTTCCCCCCTCTGTTTCTCCCTTTCGACCACACAGAATCGTAAAAGAAGCGCAACAACCACAACCAATGGCAGCCGGACAACTGGATTAATTTCCATGCAGCCTTGCGGTTGCGTGCTGCAGGAATGGCGCCTCCTACCAACGTAAGAAGATTTGAGCCAAAGACTACTTCAATAGTAGAAAATCTGAAAGTGAAGTTATTGCGAAACGTTGTTCTCTTCAATGCCTCACCATATGGTAGCTGTACATAATTTACAGGTAAGATGGTTTAATGATTTGCTATAACTGATGAGCTAGGTATGGTCACCGCCCTTGCCTCACGTCCCGCACCCAGCTTCCCTCCTGGTCAAGCTGCCACCCGTCCCCCAGGCTTGAGGACTATTCACGAAATTTAAACGCTTAACGATCGTTCTAATGTAACGTGGGTTGTTAAACGCCCGGCAATCGTTAATTCGAGTTGTTAGAAGCCTGACAATCGTTAACTCTAGTCGGCGGCAGGCGTGATAAGTGTGTGTATGTGTAATTCTGTCTCCCTAGAGTCCCCGCTAAGTGACCAATACATACTGTCAGTGTGATACATTCACTCACACTGCGCAATACATTTGCAGTGCTCGTTGTTAGAAAAGTTTGCCTTTCTAGACATGATTTAGACAGCCTAACGTTAACGAGTACCAGGCATAATTGGCTTATTTTCTTGTTAAATAACTCGGTTGTTATGAATTTCCGGGTGCCCTAGTGATTTAACGCGCACGTATCACACATCAATGAAATTCGTACACGAGTTCATGACTCGTTGTTGAGCGAAACATTCGAAATAATTCCGCCATGACTTAAGACACGTACAGCCCTAGCGTTATTAGAAAAATCTTCCAGAGGGGGAGAACCGATCCAGCTTTCATTACGCATGAAGCGTGTTCCCCTCACATCGCAGCCCCCGACTCGACATTGGAGATAATGTCACTGTGTGAAAATAGATGTCAAAAAGTCGGCCATTGCGTGTGTGATGTTGTCCTTGTATATCCTCTACATTAGTCTGCATAGCCAAACAAATTAGCTTATTTCTCTGAGCGCGCTCATGTCTTTATATTACCGCCATCATGAACTCCAGATAATCGGACCATGGGTCGGTAATTACACAGAACAAATATAATGACCCACTTGCGGAGGACGGCCACCGCACAACATGCTCCTCGAGGTGCCCGCACACCGACCACCCGCCAACAGGTGAGACTGCTGCTCAGTGGCCTCTTGCATTTCCAATGGGATGTAGAGTGATGCTCTCACGGTACTCATGTTATCGCCTCGATTGCCATAATTGTACTACAAATACGATGTTTGCGTTACGAATAAGGTATTTGCGTTATGAATACGGTATTTGCGTTATGAATAAGGTATTTGCGTTACGTATACGGTATTTGCGTTACGAATAAGGTATTGCGTTACGAATACGGTATTGCGTTACGAATAAGGTATTGCGTGGCGAATACGGTGTTTGGGCAACGAGCACGGCATTTGTGCTACGAATGGTTGGACTTTAGAGTTGCCAGTACATTTTGTTGCACGAAAAGACGACCCGTCATGTTGATCTGATGTGTCTCATGCAAATGAGAACCTTTTGTTCAATAACTTACTTATTTATGACTCATGAGGGCCAGCCATCGGCATTGTAAAGCAATTTATCACAAAAAATAACTTATTATTCATACATGCAAAGTATGAGGCGAGACAAATATTTTGAATTTCACAGATTGTATATCAGAAAATAACGAACAAATTTAAACACGTATCAAGCGCTATAAGAAGGTGCTCAAGATTGAGATGGGTAAGAAATTCTCGCATGCTCTTCATTTCCATGCGTCGACTTTCACGGTACGAGGCTGGACTGGAACGAACTACGTATGCCCTGCCCCCAACATTAGAATTTCCTTCTCCTCCTTCTTTTCCACCTTGAGTGTGGGGTGTGCCCTGTAGCAGTTAAGTGTTGTCTCTATACGCGCATGATTTTTTTAGAAGGAGTATTGCTTCAATGTATGTGCATGTGCTTATGTTTCTAGTCTTTCCCGTGACTGCTAGTTGTGAAGACTAGTATCTCTTGGGCAATCGAGATCGCGGTTACCTCCCATTTGAGATTGTCAGGCCGCGCCAGATGATGGCCCACATCCTAGGTT
>VOMN01088785.1:0-10952 GCA_014899125.1 Orchestia grillus
CAACAAGCACGAAGGGAACAATAGGAAACTATTGCACACCGTCGACAATAAACGAGGTAAGATGGATGGAAGTCTCTGTGATAAATTTGTGGAGGTGGAGTTTACGACATATTCAACCTCTTCATTCTATATTGACTTTACTAAAACTTCCCACAACAGCCTTCTGGCTAAATGTATTCTTTTCCAGGGTTGGAAAAATCACCAGTCACGTCTAAGGAACAATATATGGAGCCAAAATCGACTCCAAAACATCCTTTCAGCAGAATTCCGACAACAAACAGTAAACTTCCTACCGATGAACAAAGAAACGAGAAGATCGCTCACAAACCTGATCCAAATGTACTGGTACTACGAATCACTGGCGAACTCGGAACATGCGAAACATGCATAGCGGCTCAAGGAACAAGCGAAGAAACAGATCGACCGGGTGTTATACAATTCGACCACTACTTCAACACCGACAGGTACACCCCAAAAACGACCGCGAGAGAAAGAAGCAAGGCCTTCAAACGAACAGCAACAACAAAACCAAGACAAACGTCAATGAAACGGAACCGAATCGAACCAGAGTTTACAGACGAAAAAGACGGACTCATCGACATCGTTTGGACACGTTCGGCATTTAGAATAAGCAGTAAATAAGTAGCGTCTTGATGGAGCATTTTTTAACGATTGAGTTTGAACATTATTATGCAGGCGTTAGATTCACGAGAGCCTCGGTAGCTGAATCAGAAGCTCTGGCTCGAATGCTGATAAGCGGGGAGGGGAATACGATCACTTACGTCGACGAAACTTTTGTACTGTGTGGTAATTTAATGCGTGAAAGTGACACTAAATTAATGCACGAGGCAAGGATCGGGATAAATGTTTACGGGCGCAGGTAACGGGCTACGGAGAGGACCAGAATCGGTAACGTTCGCAAATAAAAATGAAATACGGATTAAAAATCGAAAACTCCTGAATTGGCAAGCCCATGATGTGAAAAAAAGCAATAGGTTTTTTGAAATCACTGTCGATTATTGATTAGCGAGACAGCGCCCTATGAAGCGATGGATAAGTGATGAATATAATCCTGCCGGCTGTATCTACATGGTACTACGGAGGTACTAATGCAGTTCTCGATAAGGAAAAATGGACGCTGCGGTCACTTTCAAAAGTAGCAGGGTCCAAATGTGGAGGTAATTATAACGAAATCGAGCAGTCAGAGTTCGGGAAACGGCGGGAGGCCAGAATAACGGTTCAGTAAATTTCAGTTAGGCAAGCCCATGATGTGAACAATAGCAATACGATTACGGGAAATCACAACAGACTTATGATTAGGAAAACGAGACCCTATGAAGCGACGGATAGGTGATAACTATAATCTGCTGGCGGCATGATCATCGGACGTCCACGTGCTCCTGCTATATTCGACAGGAAAGATTTGAGATGAGGGGTCACCTACGATAAGGTAGCAGGGGGGCTGGATGTTAATGTAGCTGCGAGAAGCGAGTAACAAAAATCCACGAGGTGGAAACAGTGGAGACTATGGAAACAAAGGAAGCTGGGAGACTGGAAGGCGGTATTATTATGGACATGAAAGTATTGATTGGGCGATGGCGGTGCGTCATGCGAGAGAAACGAAGGAAACTTCGAAAAAACGGTGCCCGCACTAGGACGGAAACGACCGTAGAGATATCACTAGTTTCACTTTCCATCATTAGACCAAAACACTCATCGCATGAGTAGGTAGTTGTACGTGCACGTGATTTCATGTTGAATAAGACTTCATTCCATCATAATGTAAGTACCGTGATTATGAAACAGGAAAATAAGTATGTTTAACTATTAAAGGCTAAGTTGTGAATGACGCATGATCAAGTTATGCAGTGATTATGCATGGAAGATAATGTAAACGTCGCATGAAGCGTAAATATTCGAAGTATTCGTTGCACAAAGTTGATAGGGACCCGTAGCAAGAAAGTCAATACTATTTTATTTTCAGATGGAATAGCTGCTGACGATAGAGTTTTTAATCAAATTATTTTTCTTGTGTCTGGTTCGCATTGGTAAAGGAGTTTTATTCGAGGGCACTAATTCTCTCGTTCCTATTTTCAGAACGAGGAGAGCGTGTTCGTCTAAAGGCTCGGAAACCTAGCGTTATATCCCAACAGATCGTGAGGTGCGGGGCGAACGCCAATCACGATGTCGCCTAATGAGCGTCGACGGGACGGCCATCACTGGACGACGCCTGGAGTGCTACGGAAGGTCACGGCACGAAAATTAATTAAGTAGAGGCATGAGATAGCTCCAGCCGACGGGACGGCACCCCAGCGTTCCGCACAACATAGACTCAAGAAAAATGTGGTACATATTTATTCGACAAGCAAAGGAAGACGAACAATTTCAAGTTATTTATCATCGGCAGACGGTGACTTATATTTGAGTGAAAGACCGATTTAGCAACGCTAATGAAGGTCCGACCGTTCAAACCACAATTAGGCCGAGAGACACACCCCAGGGATCAGAATAAATGCAAAAAATCAGTGCAGCGGTCGACTGATCCCGATTTCCCGTACCTCCACATAGTCCCCCCTATGGAAAGCATCAGCTCGGCAGCAAGGGAGTTACGAAAGAGAACAAACCAGAATTATCTCGCAGCACCTGGAATAAAAGGGTCTCCTACAGAGCTCACGCGGACAGTGACGCGCGTACCCGAGCGAGAGAAGGATAGACGACGTCAGTGAATAGGTACACGTATTGAAGAAGCATGGAGCGGGGGAGAATTCACTCGCTTCTAAAAGAGCTCGAGAAGAGAGTCTGGTCATATAGTCGCTGGATTTGATATCGTATTTGATGAATTAATGTAACCTAGTGTTGAGTAATCTTCGTATAGTCTGCTCGTTAGAAGCACCCAGTACCTGTGTATAGCATTCGACCGTTCAGAGCTTACGCATTTGGTCAGAACTGACTAGATCCAGTATAAGGCATTGGAAGTTGTTCCGCTCGTAAAGAGCTGTCACAGTGACTCCAGAAGGCGCTTGAGGGATGGTCGGTGTCGGGTCGTTTGTTTAGTTGTCGACTCTTGGAGCTCCCGAGGACAAATCCGCATTTGTTTTAATTTATTCTTAACGTCGAACAATTGTTTCAATTAACCCTTCATAGAATACAGAAACATGTGCCAAGACCACTCGGAATCACGCTACCAGTAAAGTAATTAATATTCAGTCTCAGGAGGTAAAGAAAACAAATTAAATATCATTCATTAGTTTTACTATCGTTTTTTTTTCGTTGAACAATGAATTGTCGATTGTTAACATAGGAGTTCACGCGTGAGCGTTGTATAGATTAATGTGTATGTGTGTGAAATCTCACAGTTGTATATATACTGTCGGATGAAAATCTGAATTTTCAGCCGATTTGAGGCGCGTCTTTGTGGCTGCGCGTCGTTTGCAGCAGCTCGTCCTCCGAAGTTTTGTGTTGTGCCTGATCATCCTCAGACGTGAGAACAATGTTATTAGATATTGGTGTACATATTATGATTGCACACGGCGATACTTGTGTATCAGAGAAAGAATTCATTATAATAAATCATTCGATTTGTATTATCATATAGTTTCGTTGTACGTTATGTGGTTGTATTGCAATATTTGTCGCGGTTCAGTAAATATTAGTGAGGAATTCGGCCGTAAGTAAACGTTTCGTTTCGCTGGAATGGTTTAGTACGTATGGAATTAATTTCGCAGCAATTTTCTTCAACTAAAACCTTTTTCTTAGAACAAAATTTTGTATAGTTACGACTTGCAATGTACTTGAATGATTGAGGCTGCTCCTCGTGCCATTTGAAAAGCGTCAAATTTACAAGTTGGTGACAGTGCTTCACTTGAAACGGTTTTCGTGTGATGTATTGCAGTCGTTCAGCAATAAATAATTCGTTGTCTGGATTATACTTATTTACTTCGAAGTTATCAGGTATTTGTTGAACTTCTGTAATACACAATAGTTTTCCCCTAAATTTACCTAAATGTATTTTTAATTTGTATATGATCGTGTACAGTGTAGGGCATCATTTATATTGTCTTTGGGGGTGGGTATTGAAATTGTTTATTTTGACGTTACCTTCACATAACTTTTCGCTTGATTATTGCAATTGTCTTTTTCTACTGGGTGTCAAACTTGATGCAATCGTTGTGTTCGTATTCTAAATAGGTGCGGATGTGGATGACATTGTGAGTTTTTTACTCTTTTTATTGTGGGCTTTTCTAGTGAGTGTGGTGCCTCAGGCTCATTGTGTTGCATTTATGGAAATGTATTTTCTGTTATTACTGATATATTAATTAGGTTGACGATCTATCGTTAGATGAGTTCGTGTATTGGATAGGATAGTTGATTTTGTATTTTGTTTATACTGTTTCCCCTCAGTGAATTATGTATTTGTACACATTGTTTGCCGTACCTATAGTTCTCTATTGGATTCATTCGTTGAGATGGGAATTGAGGAGAAGCGTCTTTGATTATTCATTGCAAACCTGAATTTGAGTAGCGGTTAAGAAAAGTCTTTCGTACTACTACATACTGCGCATTTCATTGGTTGCTTGGATGGTTTCTCCATCGTTTGTTTAAGTATTTCTTAAGATATTACCGTAATTAGTGTCAATATGTGAGTCTCGTACATTGAATGTCAATCGTATCGTAAATGAAATGAATATTGGTCTCATGGTGCGTTGAATAAGCAACAGCCTTATTTGAGTTATGCTCGGTATCATGAATTGGCTATGATACTCCATTAAGCATTGTCTACATCGGGGCGCTGTAGACAGGCATTAGGAACCACCTTTCGTGTCCTCTTGGCTTCCTTATATTTTCGACTTTTTACGTATTTGCGCTTTGGCTTATTTGTTATTGTTGCTGCTATTTATGCGTAATAGATATTGCGTGGAACACTATTTGCATTGCTTTCCGGTTGTCTTCAGTGGATTGCAATGGAATGCAATTGAAGAGTACCAATTGATAAGATGAAATGTCAGTATTTTGGTTATCTATGGTTGATATTTGAAGCAGTGAAGTATTGTTTTTGGTAGGAAATGTAGAATGCAGCATGATTTCTACACGAACAAAGAAGTTTGAAGATATTGGAACTGCTCTTGACCACAGAGATGCTGTGCATTTAAATGTGACTAGCAGTTATAATGTGGTCTAATTATGAGCATCGCAATGTGCGCTACGTTTCAAGTACTAATGATAATATTCATATGAATAATTTTCGTTCGCCCCAGTAATGCTACTCTTGGTATAGTAATGAATAGGTACGTGGTTATGCGTTTCCGTATGTAAAGGGCTTGCGTTGGATATGAAGCAATAAAATGTAATATTCAGCAATTGCGAATATTCAGTTGTATAAAGTTAAGAATTAAGATTGATATCAGCGCAGGGTTCTCATTATGGTATTACTACATATGAGTATTACGAGTATTTAATATTTTTTGACTCTCATTTTCGAAGATACGCTATTCCTTGACAATCTTTTCTCAGTGAATTCGCTGGCAATAGGGCATTAGGCAATAGAAGTACGCAAGGTAGGTGTTACGATCCTATGCTACGATTGGCGTCTCCAGGAAAGATTGTTAGGCTTACCTCGCCCATAGTTAGGCCTTCGAGGCTTCTACCTATGGTGCCCACTTGGCTCTGTTCCCTTTTCATGCTACGCTCGCCAATGTTTTTTATATTTCCTTCACATCTTTTTTTTAACTTACTGTTCCTGCGGACAAGGAATCTTGTGTACTCCCGCACCTGAACATGAATTCCTCATTTTCCATACTAAATGGACCTTTCTTATCGCTCTCTTCATATCATCTCTGGCGTGGCTAGTATGCTATGAACTAATGACAATAAGAATTAGATTATTCAACAATTACAATCTTATTCAACCAAAATGTGAAATTCAGACTGAAGAGTAGCTGATTTTATTATTTTCTTTGTTATCTTCACATTTCTGGCACATCAATGTCTTTAGATTCCCGCAATGTATATACTCTTTGTTTCATTTATACGGCAATTTGGCAAGAACCACGAATCAGTGAATTGAAAATCTGCACTTTGCAAACTGTAACGTAATATGTTTAGGTAGATAGTTTGCAATTTATCACGAAGTTTTCACTATCATAAAATTTGTAAATCCATTTATTTATGGCCGAAGTATTGTAAAAATGATATTTTCTGAAGATGCGTTCGTAACAAGTGTCCTCATGTCTGCAATTCAGTCCTAAATAAGCAATCGATCCACCCCTTCAATACCTCATGGACGCGTGTGTAGAGATACGTCATCATATGCTATAATCTGTTTTCATTTCATATTATATCCATGTTCATTGCGTTACTGATTTTTGTCTTCAATTTAAAAAAAAGTGAAGTAACTTGAGTGCTAACCTTTATCACTGAATAATTTGAAGTAACACCTAACCATAAAAAAGAGGATTAGATCGTTCCGATATCAATCACATACAAAACATTGGATTTTCAGCTAGTAAGATCACTGCCTCGAATACAAAATGTGGAAGTCGCATTGAAACCTCTGATTGTGAATTTTGATTCCGTACCTATTAACATAAGTTATATATGAGTAAAAAATTATCGTGTCGTTAGCGTCTGTGAACAAGCAACTAGCTGCCTTGAGGTATAAAGTTGGTGTCCGAGATCTCAATTGTGCGGTGTGTACTCGGAGAATAAGGCAAGTTTACTCTACAATGCCATATTCAAACCGCAACTTTGATTCCAACGACAGGGTGAGCGTAGCTTTGGTGATTAATCACTCCGTTACCACTGAGAAAGCATCATGCGTGGTAAAAAAAAACACATTTTAGCTGAGTTAAGAGTTCAAGGAATCGCGGAGGATGCTTTGTCCAGATAGCACATTGAAGAAATCGAGAATGAGAATGGACACGTCGCTGAAGGTGCGAGGCATCAAATCGATCAGCATCTCGTAAGCCCTAAGAAATCGAGGAGGGCGAAAGCGATTTTAGACAATCTTCGAACGGCTCTCCGAGCACACGGGCTGAAAATTCACGTACCAAATCTTTATTAGCCTCTTCTGCACGGCTTGACCTTTTAACCTACTGACCTAATTGGAAATGAAATAAGTTCAAGACAGAATACTAATGAACCCCTCAGTGAGGATGATGATAACGATCTTAATGAGGTAGAACAGCAGATCGATGCGACCGTTGGTTGTGAAGCATCACCCCAAGTCTAAGGCATTGTAGGCAGTTTCACGCTGCTAATCGCAGCGAAAGCGGAGACTGTTACAATACCAGTAAACGAAGAGATAGACTGCTGCTATTTCGGTGATGCTATGGCTTCTCTACTTAGTGCTGCGATTTCCCTTACTGCTGCTATTTTTCTGACTGTGTCTCCTTATGATGCCGTCCTGCCTACTGCTGTGACGTCTTCCGCTGCTAGCCCGTCTTTGACTTCTTGTCTTTTTGCTGCTTGGGATGACTGCCCCTACTTCCCTTCGGCGTCCACTGTACCTTATACTGCTCCTCTTGCAGCTATTCTTCCTTATGTTGCTACTCGTTCTATTTCTTCTACTTCAGCCGTCACTCGTGAATTTGGTCCAGTTGATTATCGTCCTGATCTGTTATTCCTCCTCGAGCTGCAACTTCTTCCCCTTGTTTTCGTTATTTCTTCATCGAATGAGGAAGTCGCTGCCTTGGACATAGACTCGTTCCTCAACAACCAAGCCAAGTGTGGACGGGACACCGTATTTTACACAACCGACAGATGTCAACAGTCATCACTTTACTTCACCTGTACTATCCACGTTTTTTAATGTAGCAAAGTTGAGCCTAACCAAAAAAAGCTTGTTGTGTTTAAATTGCAACCAAGGTAAAGGACCTGACGGGAAATCTAATAAAAAAAACGATTCGAATGTTTCTGCTGTTACTGCTGCACCTACTCCACCTCCGGCTAGTACTCCACCATTAGCTTCCGCTGTACTGCTGCAGCTCCTACCCCTACTCCATATCCAGCTGGCAGCTCCCACTACACCTACTGCTTCCGCTGTTATTTCACCTACAACACCAACCCTTACTCCACCTTTTACTTTCACTGCACATGGTGTTTCATTTCCTGCTTCTGTTACAAAATTTAGCAAAGATTTTAATTTGACAGAAAACAGCAGCCACGCCAAGTGTGGACGGGACTTCGAATGCTACTCAACCGTCACATGTGGACACTCTTTTTATGACTTCAACAGTAGAATCCGCTTTTCCTGATGAAGGAAAGATGAGCATGACCGAAAAACGTTAGCTGCGCTTAAGTCTTAAGAACTGTATAAAAGCTGCTAGAAAGGCTCAAAGATACCTTAGCGATATAAACGAACCCTATTCCAAGCATCTCACGAACGACTTTCTCTCGAGTAACATAGGCAGAAGTTTACAGCGGAAGTATTCTTCAGAGAATATCAGAAATAAGCTAGAGAGGTTTGGTAAGAGGTAAAATAAAAATTCGGGATACATTGCTCTAGGTCACAAGATAGCAAATGGAATTTTGCTTGTTGAGAGCGATATTTGGTACCACATGTACGGATATTTCCCAACTCGATCGAATAAGATTTATTCGCATTAAAATCTTTTATATTGTAAACACAGCGTATTGTGAATTTTTTTGTTCCATTTCACCAGATTTTTTTCCACTAGGTATTATCAAGCCAAAGAGGGGTAGATTGTTTTTTTTTACACATGATGTACGTAAATTCGACTAAGCGACTGGCACCCACTCGGGCAATTGTCATCAGAGCTCTTAAAATGAATAAAAATAAGGAGCTTTGCGAGTGATGAAATCCCAATATTGGATCTACTACCCTCACTACTTTTCCAGTGAAATATTTAGAATATTTGCCATTTTATGCTAATGTCACTTCGTGTTATGTCTCTATATACTAGTCAACGAATAGAATGTTGTATTTTTTGTTTCGATATATTTACAACAGAAACGAGATAAGATAGCGTTTCTTATTAACGGTAATTCTAAGCAGAATGTCTCTCAAATCAAAGTTGATACTTTAGTCTCTTCTACATCCCGAGATCCTGTTTACTAGGCATTATCAAGCCAAGTAATGGAACATTGTTTTTCACGCCTGATACACGTAAATTGGACAAAGTGACAAATACCCACTCGTGTAGTTGCCGTTAGAGCTCTTTAGATGCATAAAAATAAGAAACTTCGAGTAGTAAAATCACTATATCATATCAGCTTCCCTAAAATACTTCTTTCTCAGTGAAATATTTGGAAATTTTGTCATCTTATGCCAATGCGACTTCATGTTTACTCTCTATAGGCAAGTGAACGAATAGAATGTACTTTTATTCTGATATATTGTGAACGGAATCATTATATGAAATAGTATTCCTTTTCAACGGTAATTTTAAGCAGATGTCTTGCATATCAAAGCGAGTACGTTACTCTCTATTTCCCGAGATCCTTTCCACTAGGCATTATCAAGCCTAAGAATGAAACGTTATTCATCACGCCTGATGTACTTAAATTGGAGAAAGCGACAGGCACCCACTAGAACGTTGTCATCAGAGCTCTCAAGATGCATGTAAATAACAAGCTTTGCTATTAGTAAAATCATGACATTGGTTATACTGCCCTCAATACTTTTTTTCAGTGAATTTTTTGGAAATTGTGCCGTTTTAAGCCTATGTTACTTCGTATTTTTTGTCTCTATATGCTAGTCAACAAATAAATTTTATTTGTTCGATACATTTTGAACGGAAACAAGATAATGCAATAAAAATAAGAAAATTAGGGGTTCATTGTATGTAAGCACATAGTATCAGGCCACATTGTAAGCTACACTGTATCCAGGTCTTGCGGCGGTATGCATTCCAAAGCTCAGGCGTTGAAACCGAGCACTAGCGTAGACGCCGCATACATGGGCTGAGCCTAAGCAGAGTTAATTAAGCGACGCTGAGGGACTGCAATCGATAGCCTCAAGCTAACGAGGGAAATCCCAAAGCATGCTTCGAGACGGGCCAACGGTAACATTTCTAAGCTGCAGGCGTGGGAGTAGATGGGATGAATTGGATAAAATAAGCAGTCTGACAGGATCAGCGGTAGGGGCTAGAGCTACAGAAGACGCAGGGCGTCACGCTAGGCTCAAAATTGGCAATATACTGTGTCATAGGTCCGAGTACGAGAACTTGCTGGAAGTTGAAACTTGGTCGAACTACGAGCTGGGGCGTTCAAATTCACTTCTATTCAAATATTGCGATAACCCACATAGAACAGCTCATTTGTGTTCAATCAAACTGAGATGCTGTATATGCGTCCTGCAAGCTCGAAAATGCGGGAAAGTTAAGGAAATAAAATCCCGAGTTTAATAGGTTCAGTACTAGTCGGATTGTGTCTAAATCTTCCAGTAGGTTCAGATCTCATTGCGACGCTCATTACTACGAGTCGCTGTCATTGTCGTCTTCACTACGTCTACTAAGCATATTCGCACCCGACTCGTAGAAATCGCCATAATTAATTAATTTGAGATAAATGTTTGCAAGCGTGTTTCATTCCCACCTCGGAGTATAGTTAGATATCTGGGTGACCCGATTGCCCGTCTACATGCGACCAAAAATATAAATATGTAGGAAACCAACTTGAGTACAAAGACGAGTACAAAAGAAGTAAAAAGAAGCTCACTTATTACAAACAGCAACGTATAATATACATTTGTGGGCAGCGGTGCCGGATCTGAGTCAAGCTATGGGGTAGTGGATCTAATTTCAAAATTTTACGAAAGTGTGAGTGTAGGTAGTGAAGGAAAAGACGGAATACGGCCGAGGGCGCCTACGAGTCGACTTCACAACACGCTATGGCACCTGCATCCGCAAAAGTAAAGTAAGTAAATTAAATAGTTAAATTCATAAGCAATTAGCATGGTGCTTACGTATTATCGGGAGGACCTTTAAAAAAAC
>VOMN01088786.1:0-65374 GCA_014899125.1 Orchestia grillus
TCAAACCGCACTAACCGGCATCGGAGCCTTCACCAGTTTTTGATTGGGATAGAGGCAGAAGTGTTCAGTGTACCGCTTTCTGGCAGGCGTGAAATTTTGTCTCTCTCTTTCTCTAACGGCATGTCAAGAAATTGTTAGATATCAAGGCACCCGCTGTCAGGCATTTCTTTTATTTTGCAGTTGCGTTTACCTCTTGGTTGTGAATTCCAACGATTTCGAATTCAAGGGAAAAACTAGAACTGTCGTAAAAAATTCTTACTTTGTTCAGTATAAATCATTAAAAATATGCAATTTAAGCAAGTTTTTATGCTGCGTAGGTTAATTACGTACAGAAAATATAACGAGTTGAAATTATTCCCTGTTTTGATGGCTACTGACGCTTAATTAAAACTTAGGAGAAATCATCTAATAATACCGTGAAAAACGGTGCTTCCAGTCATCACTTATCATTTTGCCGTTCTTTCCCACGCTGAGAACTGCCACCTCCTCGTCATCCTGCATGATTTTAATGTTATAGATTCTGTTTCATGTCCTGGAAGCGTCAGGCTGCTAAAATTCCCTTCATTGAAGCCAACTTTAGAGTTGAATGTATCATACACCATATACTTAGTTGTTTCTATGCAGTTCAATAGTTAAAACTTGATGTTGTGATGTATTCAGTTTCATTTAAACTTTTTTTTCCAGGTTTGCTGTATAATGTAATGTTTCAATAAGCCGGGTCGAGAACGTCGCACTCCGTTGGTGTCCAAGCATGTCTTGCTGCTCAATGGTGTGTTGCTCCTCGTTTTACCGTTTGTGAAGAAAATATAATTAAAAACAAACGTGAAGAGTGAACAGAGGTGCGAATGTGTGCGCCAGCTCCGTAGGTGACTCATACAAAATACATGAGCACCACACCTTCATTTCAAAGAATCGCTCTAGACTTTTAAGGACTTATAACACCAAAATAACATATGTTAATTAAACACAATTTGCCAGTGCAAAAGACACGTGTCCAGTAGAACAAGCCGCCTTAGTTGTCGTAAATTCCCCTGTGATCGTGTGCGTAGTTGTCCGCACCTAACTCATGTCGTGAATTACGCTGCGCGAATGAAATTGTGAATTAAATGAGTGCTATAAATATATTGCCTGTGCATCAGTGTGAACTTGGAAGGACTACAACCTGATGATTAAGTATACGTCAGCCCCAATTCGGAGTGTTTAGGTCTTCTCTTACGAACATTTCTGTTATTGTCATTTCGTTAAACAAGAAAACATCTTCTACATAGTGTACAACATAGGTCAATGTTGATCAGATAACTACTTCCTTGTTTTTAAATTCATCAAACGAAACCCTGTTAGGATTTTTTATTAATGTTAACCTTGGGGCTGGAATGTGCTGAAAAATATGATGGTTGTTGATTTTCCACCTGATTGATAAATCATCCGTTTATAAGATGATGTTAGTGCAAGTCTTGTATGATGGCTTCAGTAAATACAGTGGATCATGCAGTGTTCAATATTTTTGAGGTGTGTTTCACGCAAATTGATCACAATATGTACTGCTTACTGATATTCTTGACACGGAATAATTAAAATTATCAATGCTTTTAAAATAGTATTAGAAATCCCGTGATCCGTTGGGTCACTGTATGTCGGTAAGTTGCATAGACATAATGAGTTCTTAAGTTCCCTCAGCCTCCAAAATGAGTCGTATTTCTTCTTTTATTTTTTTCATTTTTATTGAAAGTCTGAGAACATCGGAATTTTATAACAGCTCCCGTTTACGAACCAAGGTCCAATATTATTGCTGAATATTTCACGTCGAGGAAGCATGTCAGACTTTAGGAAACGTATACATTTTCTCAATGAGAGACCAGTGCGTGAAGGCTCTCAATTTAGGTAAAAATTTTAAGAACTTGTATTTGATCTTACTTTTGACTAACAATCCTTTAACCCTTGCGCTATGCGACGTGTGGCTCAGAGTTGGTTCTTAAGTTCCGGAAGTTGTCCATTTGATTGAGGTTGGGAAGATTTCCTGGCCAATCGAGCTCTTCCTTTCGACTGCGTTCGACACCACGCGCGATTTTGTTATGGTGAGCGCTTTGTATGCCTTGTTTTTGTGCAGGTCGCGTCACTCGACGAGTCCTCCTCCAGTACGTTGCAGGTTTTATGATCTGAATGCACGCATGTCAAAAACTCTAAATTTTTGGCCCGTTTCCGTGAAAAAGCTTCTGATGATGTGAACGTGAATTTGATTATTAATGAATGACCTTAATATAAATTGTAGTCTGTTTATTTTTTCTCCATATTTTTCATTGGTATCTAGCAATATTTAGAATTGCAGGTACTTCATGAGAGTAAACAGTGGCAGCTGAATACCTGATCATTATTAAGTTGTAGTGCGCAATTCTTGCCCATTTGCACGCATCGTTGTAATAAAACTTGAACTATTTTGCGATGTATTGAAGCGTTTTCACTTCTACCTTGACGCCCCTGAGCCCTTCATTGGCTGAAGTGTGTGCAAAATGCTGAATTTTTTGTGGTCGTATCGGCTCAGTTTTGGCTCTTACATTGCTGCAGCGTCAGAAGGATTGGCTGCATTGATTATTCCAAGCGGGTTTTTTGAAGGATCATCGGCTAGAGGCACGGTTTTCTGTAAGTAAAGGACATTACTTTTAGATTGCTTCCATTCACTCGCGATAAGGTGCGATGGCATCATGGTTCAGTTAGGCGTATCTATGCGCTTATGATGATATTGGCTGAAACCGAGTTCTTGTTTATTGGATCCCAGGTCCTAGTGAACACCTGTGTGCATTAACTCTTTGTCTGCTAGAGAAAAAGCGTAGCAACTGTTGCAATTTCGGTCCAATGCACACATTATTTTCTTTCGAATTCCTTTTAATACTTTCACTAACTCTTATTATTAAAATTTACGAAAAATGTGAATCAAATATTGTAAACAGCATGAAAAAGAAACTGAAATAACTGAAGTGGGCTCATTGGAGCCGTATGATAAGTTGTATGGGAAATAAGAAGTGCTTGTGAGGTAGCAGTTTAATATACTTCTGCAATCTTTTCTAGATCACGTTTTATAATGAACCGCCATGGTATGAAAAAAATAACTCTATTGCACTGATTCCGTGTATATAGGAACGTATACGAGTTTGTATGGACTCTACTGCTTGGTTATTTCGTTGTGTACTATTTTGAGTCCCTTGATTGTTTTTTAATTTGTGGGACTGTTGCCACTTGAGATTTTTTGTAGCATATCACTATTTATAGCTCAGTGATGCATGCATAGTTGGGTGCCACATCACCATGTGTCAATCTGTTGTGTTTTATCACCCCGATTTTGCTTTAGTGCTCGTCATTCCAGCGCGGTCTCCAAACTGGCCGTATTTAGACTATATAACGCAGGGTTAATTTCATGGTGTGCCTTTTGAGCTTCTGAAATTGGGGAATATGCAGTTTCCATGTATGTGTTACGTTGTTCTATGCCGTATAAATTTTGCAGAGTGACGTATATATTGAATGTTCAGTGCCGTGGATTATTGTATGTACAATGACGTAGGTGACGGATTGTACGATACCGCATTTGACATTGTATGTACAATGCTGTATATAATATATGTGCAATGCTGTATTTAATATATGTGCAGTACCGTATATAGCATTGTATATACAATGACGTGTGTAACATTGTATGTACAATGCTGTATACAACATTGTGTGTACGATGCTGTGTATAATGTATATACCATGTCGTATATAACATAGAATGTACAATGTCATATATGATATATGTGCAATACCGTATATAGCATTGTATATACCATATCGTATATAACATTGAATGTACAATGTCGTACATACCATTGTACGTACTATGCCGTGTACATCATTGCATAGTACTGTATTGAGTCATTGAATGCGTTAGTCTTTCGTGTATTGTCATGTACAGTATAGTTTTTATATTAAATCGTTGCCGCTGTGCGAGTGCTTGTTCATTTAGGCGTTGCCACACGATGTTTGAAATGATGCATTCGTAACTTAGCTTCTAAAGAACATGGAAGAACGTTACCTATTCGTTTCGTTTTCCTTTCATGTATATTTTTTTCTTTGTATGTTGTTTTTTCTTTCGAGTCTTCTAAACAAAGTTCAGAAGCTTAAAATGGCGCGAACATGACTGAATGTACTTTTATATGCGTACTTCGAAGACCTCCAGCTTACTTGTCGGAATAACCTATTCAGGAAACGCGCTGCAATCTTGGAAATGTTTCGAGTCTCATACTCGTAATTCTTTTGCAGTTATAAACATACCTTTTTTCTTCTATCGCGTTTTAGCCATCTTAGAAGTTATATGTAACTATCATGATAATATTTTACTTATCTGTACTCTTTTATCTCACGATGATGCAAATTTAGATGCTTGATGTGGCAAAGAAATCGCCTGGGGTCATTAGAGTTGGAGAACGTGTCATTGGAGTTGAGTTTAGGACAGAATGGCCACCACGTTGTCCCGATCTGATCCCATTCGATTTCTTTCTCTGGGGTTGTTTGGAAAAAAAAGTTTATGAAACGCCTCCAACTTGACTTGTAAAATTCACGAGAGCGTATCATCCACAATGTTAATGAGCTCAAAAAGAACCGTGAAATGATTCGGAAATCGATGCGAGTAGTGAGAGACCGATGCCATGTCTCGGTGGCCATAGTTTGGAATAAATGAACTAATAGGGACTAAAATTGAAAATTGTGCTATTGAAAATTAATGTTTTCCTTTTAAAAATACCTTTTCTTTATTTTTTGCCTGTTTTGATATTCATCTCTATTCAAGCAAATGAAGTTAGTTATTACGCTTTTAAAAACCCACTCGAACACTGGGCAAAAAAAACATCTTACGTTTTGCATGACAATTCCTAAATTTTTGCGCTTTAAAATGAGACTAAGTTCAAGTAACTACGATTAACATTTAATGAGTAATCAATATTTTGAAATCTCAACACTTTTTTGTGAAATGCCATGTGCCTGAGTTGTGCTGCACGAGTAAAATTTGACAAGTTTCCGGCGCTGTTTTAGAATGTATGATGCATGACGTTTTCTTGTAACATTTTTGGGAAACTGCGTCATTTGTATACTCGTTCTAATGAAGTATCGTCAAAGATGTCATAGATTACATGGTCATATTAGGAACGAAATTTACGGTGTAGTTGTGCGGTGAGAATTGGCCGGGTATTGTTTGCAAGAGTCTAATGCAATTTTTACTGTACACTTTTATGCTATTTTATTGTGGCCTGTACAGTATGTCGGCTCATGAAATGCATATTATCTAAACAGGCAATCGTGAACATAGTCCTATCGGCTGTCCTTACCAGCTGTTAAGTGATAAGTTATCTGTAGGTCTTCAGGTGGCGTCAATGGTGCTCTGTGAGGGATTTTATCAGTCCGGTAGTTTCTTCACTAATACTCCAGTGGTGTATAATTATTGGCGTTTCGGACAACTTTCCCTGCAATGAGCGAGTTGTAAGCTTATTTGATACAGCGTTGGAGTATCGCGCACCGCTGTCGATCCTACATTATTGTTTTTGCTATGGTCAATTGGTGTTCAGTGGTTAAGAAATCACGGTGGACAGGGACCTGCGTACCGTGGGAGTCCCACTCAAGACGAGAGAGTGGAACTTTTTTATTACTTATTGCACAGCTTTGGTGAAATCGCTCCTTCGATAACTACAGATCTTGTTGAGCTTTTTGTGAATTTGAAATCAAATGTGTAATGTATGTCATTGTAAGGCCAACTTGAGATGTTCTCCGAAATACAGGTCTTGTATAAATAATGGGTATATATTACTGCTATGATATCCCATTTCAACAAGTTATATGGCATGTAGTCTGCAAAAGTGCATATAATATGTCTTCTGTAATCCTATTTTGATGCAGCAGCTCGTACGTGCAACCCGTGGGCCGTGCAATCGACCACGCAGGCAGGACAAAACGACCGTAGGTGAAGTAGGGAACCGCGCGCGTGGCTGGGAGGCGGAGCCTTCACCTGGCAATGAGGTTGTCGTACGCCACGTTTTGCTACCAATCAGAGAACGAGCAGCAGAAGTGGGCTGAGCCAAGACGATTGGCTTTGCAGCGGAGGCTGAGATAAGACTTGGCACCTACTTCTAGTAGAGAACCCTAATTCAGTTCATGGGAACCCGGCGTGTGACGTGTGCCTGTAGTCGAACACTTGCATTGCGCTCTCTCTTAACTTTTAATTACGTTCTCGTAAACACACCGAGCGATTTTCGAATTAGTTCGTGTCTTTTGTAGTAATTTCAGCGCTTGTTGGAAATTGTTCTGGGATTGTATTATGAATTACTGTTCCATGCGCTTGTACTGACGTGTAGCAAAATTTTCCCGTCGGAGAAGCAGTGTTTACCAATCGAATAACTGAAAACCTGGAACAGTTTTTGTGAAATGCGTCTAATATGCTTTATTTAGCATGGTTACTTGCAATGTACAAAATGAACCGAGTGCTATGAGTTCACATGTGCAGTACTCAGACCATCACGACTCGCCAAGCGTTTCCTGCAAAACAGAAGAGGGTTTATACAACATGACTTCTCACTTACAGTACCCCGAAGAACAGCAGGTAATTAGTGTTTAATTGTGCGTTATTGTTCCATTTACTTTGAACTGTGATCTCGGTGACTAGAAATTATCACGGTTTTATTTTTTATAAAAAATTTTTTTTTATCCGGCAGTATCAGCTAATAGGTATCAGTGTTAACATAAGATTATTTTTTTGGTTTACATAGTATACATTAGAACAAGGTATTTTTTCAGGATACAGGATGAAATTCAAATTCAAGAGAATTCGTATAGCTTTGCCTGGTCAGGATTCCCGCCAAATTCCATGCCTACGCACACTCCAGTGAGATGAAGCGATCGATCGATAATCCTAGTGAGAGGAATGCTCTCAGCTCGCTGGGTGTTGCATTCCAGGTCGCTACGTTCCTGATATTTCCATTATCGCCTCTGTGACGCCTAATAGTACTTAACTTGCAGCCTGGAATCCATGAAAACATTGTTGGTATTATCCGTTTTTTCGTTTCAATTGTTGAATGGTTTTGCTTGATGAAATATGAGTAGCGTATGAAACGTACGATGTTGTTGATCACGGTCGATATATGGAGCAAAAGTTCTTTCATTTTGCTCTCTTTCAGTTACTTCCCCTCCTGTGCATCTTTAATTTTCCTTGTCTCGTTCTTAAATTTCATTTGAATGTATTATTTTCATATCTTGCGGGATAAATTGATTAATTTGGGCTTGTATCTCTATACATTTCTTTCTTAAAAAAACTTAAACCTTACGTACAATTTATTTTGATTTATTTTAAAAATTAAACTCGAAACGATGAGTGTACTTTCGTTTGGGCGGATAAATCCAGTTCGAATTGCACAATAAATTTCACTTTACTCTGCGAGTGCAGCAATATGCGTAGCCAATTGATTGTGTCTATACTTCAGATATCTTGATCTGTGCTTCATAACAATATTTGTTATGAAGGCTGTTGTGAATGATTAAAATCATAATTTTGATCTTAATAGTTAACGAATAGATCTTAATAATTTGCATTCACCAGTTACTATGTATCAAAGTGCAGAGAACAGTTTTCCAATTTTGTGTTGACTGTGTACGACTTGACTTGTACGAGTACTCGAATGCGGTGACGTGCAGGGCCACTTCATTTTTCAACATTTCCCTTGAAATGATAATGCATTTCTCCCTAATATAGCTGCATTTTTCTATTAGTAACGGGATCAGTTAAATCAATTTTACCAGACACTGCTACTGGAGGAGTTAGTAAGTAGAAATATTCGCAGAAATTTCAATAATGTGTGGCACATCTATAACCCTCATCCTTGTTGTTAGTTATGATGATGAATGTCATTATTTAATAGGTTACTTTAATCGAAGGTGTAGGATTATTTTTACTCATAATTCTACTGTGTAACAATACACTGTTTATAAGTTGTTTGGCATTTTCGTCATGATGCAGTATCAATATTTAATATCAGTATATCAATATTCCGTTAGAAAATATTACTGCGAACCGTGCTAATATGCGGCAGTGTCGTAGACAGGACCCTTAATATCGTATCGTAAATAAATTTATACAAAGGAAATTAAATATTTTGTTTCATAAAATACATCACAGTATTTTTGTCCACATACAAGGGTGTAGTTTGGTTGTGAATATTCGATTCAAGAGGAAACGGTTAAGAACATTTATGACCCATTTCATGCTTCCCTGGAAAACTTCTATTAATTTGAAGAATGTGTACGAGTATAGTAAGATTCGTCATTTCTGACGAGGCGTGTATACTAGTGCATGAAATAAACCGGTGGTTTGTATATAGTACTGGGCAAGTCATGTGAGTTGGCAATATTGAATTAACACTTCGATTCATTTCTTAATTCGATGTAGAGATTTTGTTCTGCTATCCTTTTATAAGGTGGCAATTCGAACGCCCATAGTCGAGCCACTGAAATGTATTAATTTCAGTTGAGCCTTCATTAATTATTGTTTTAACACTGTTTAGCGTACGTGTATTTATCATAGCATTTAATAATAATGGTAATTATTTGTTCAACCACTCTGACTTCACGACTTCTGTTAGCTGAAGTTCGTTCATGAATGAGCATATGCCTACTTCGAGCTATGCATGGCTCTATGTGGGGGCCTGCCTACAATATTTGCACGACTTGAAACTTCGGTCGAGTGTACGATTCCTCCTCACTCTCGTGCTCTCCGTTGTTGTCCTGAATTATAACTGGCGAGTCGTTCACATTTTCCATTAATTGCTCATTGGTTGAGATGCTATGAATGTTTTATTTTAACTGTGTCATGTGTGTGAATAATTTACCAGCTACTTTTTAAAGGAATTAACTACGTATGTAGTGTCTCTACGGGTTGGCCTGTTTCTGAGGCGGTTGATATATTTTCAATTAATTAAAACTGAATATTGCTCGATTAATTTGATAATTTAGGTATCCTACGAATGAAGAGTTTGCTCAGCCAGTGGGCTGGGTATCCTTCCTGATCTTTAAATGAAGTTCGAGAAGAGCACTTTACTGTACTGGAAGCCCAAGCATAACTGCAGGCATCTCTCATTTTTAGAAAGGAGCTAATGTACTCTGTTTATTAGTACTCCAATGAACCCTAATTCTGATCAGTACGGACGTGTGAACTTGCAGTTTATTTTAGATTTTCTTGTTTCTTATTTTTAGCACCTACATAAAAACAATTAATGGTTTTCCATGGCGGGCTTTCAGAGTTTTGTTGTTGTTTCAATTTCTATTAGACATGCTGTGTTTATGAAAAGTTTTTACATTGTTGCTGAAAATGAGCATGTGTAATATTGTTCCAACCCTTCAGTCTTGATGGAAATCAACAATGGGTGTATTTAAGCTAATAATAAATAGTCATGAGGTCATACGTCGTGGGCCAATCTTCGTGACTTAGAAGTTACATATAACTATAAAATATTTGAAGATATTTGCCGAGTAATTAAATTGTGTTTTCATTTTGAGCTTGACTTTGGTGAATTTTAAGTGCATTCATTTTCTTTAGTAGTGATTGACGCAATCTTATTCGGGCTCCAAAAGTAGGCTCATTTATTCGACGTGTATTATTTTGTATCGTGCATGCTTCGCTGTATTTATTCATGGATTTATATATGCGGATATTAAACTGAAGTGTTTTCTTCATTCAGTATTTTAATTTCGTTAATAAATTACTTCTGTAAATAAGAACGGTATTTCTAGCATGCATGATTTAGAAGGTAGAATTAAGTTCTGGTTTATTCGCCAGCTTTGCATTAGAACTTCCAGCTACATCATATCTACATAAATTCTTGAAAGGTCTTATCACTGCGAGATTTCGATGCATTTTTGAGAGTTATCTGCGAATTTTTTCGAGGCGAACAAAATCTCGCTTGTTAAAGCTAAACGTCAGATACTTTTACCGTGTGTAAATGGTTTTGCTCATTGGTTAGATTGTTATGACAATTGTGTTAAATTTACTAGAAAATTTTCATGCGAATGGTGCAATTCATTTGGCGTATTGTGCTTGAAATTGATGATAATCGTCTTTACAGTATCTTGTTTATTTTAATTATTTCGAACTTTGAAAGAGTTTATTTATTATTATGAAAACTTCCATTTTGTGCAAAATATTCTTCTGAATTTTACCAGTTATGTAAACTGAACGGTTTTCATACGTATATTAATACGAATTAACAGAATGATTTCGTTTTGTAAATTTAATAGAAATTAATTTACGGAGATTTTAAAAAATTGCGCCATGTATCATGAATTACGTGAATGTTGATACATCAATCTGGCGAGTGTGTATTATGGCCTTTACTAGTGTAAGAATGCCTCCAAGAGAATACTCGTACAACTACAAGTATGCGATAGCCCTTGCCAGTGTATGATGGCCTCTACGAGTGCACTGCCGCGAGTGTATGATAGGCTGTACGAGTATGCGACTGCCTATGCGAGTACGCAGAGTACGTCGAGTATACGACTGTCTGTGCGGGTGTCCATTTGCGGTTAAAAGTACGCCTCAGCGAGTGTGAGATTACCTCTACTTCTTTAAAAAAGAGCGTGCATATACATCCGCTCTCGCCTTGTAATGTTGGCAGTAAGTTCACGGAAGCCAAATCCAGCATGTTGACATGAACCCAGGTGTTGAGCTGAGGTTCTCTCGCCTGCATGTCGGGTGATGTCGTGATGAAGCAATTTTCAACTGCCAGCTGCTCGCTATTGTTCGATTCAGGCTAATGCGCTCTGTTGTTTACATTCTCGTTTGGAGACAAGGACCTAAAAATCCGTTTGCCTACCACAGTGATTGATACTGGATTGTTTCTCTTCATTTTGGTGAACCATTTTAAAGTACTGCAATTTCAACTCTCGCTCTGGTAAATCTTGCTGCTCATTACTTTTTAATAGTCTGATCAGGCGTTCTCGGTCGAAATCTTGCCAACCGATTGTGATTTTTTCTTCTGTCTTGGAAATACGTACGACATTTGTATTTATAGAAATAGCTTTAGTCACTTGGTGAGATTATAATTCGTTTGGCCTCTCAGGAGACGCATATAATAGGCAGTATGGTTAGTAAAGGTACAGGTGTTTATTTGTTTATTAAACGTTTTACCCCAGAGTGGCACTGTCAAGTGGCCTCTGCTATGGATGTGCTTTCGGGACTTCAATCTTTCGTGCTCACTTAATTAAATTCCTTCTATTTTCGCACTTTCTTCGCTATGTCTTTAGCTTTTTTCTTCTTCATTCCTAACTTGCCGTTTCTGTGGGCAGGAGATCCTGAGTAAGAACACAGCTTGTGCATCAGCTCTTTTTTCTGTATGTTCCATATTAAATGTGCCTTCTTTTCGCTCTCTTTAAATCCCAATTTATATAAATATGGAGCACTTCCTACACCTAATAATAATATCAATATTAGTTCGTTTGAAGTATTTTAACCGCCAGATAAGCTCTAAAGCTTGTGAGTGCGTCACAGATATAAATAACACCAAGTAGGCAAATGCGTTAGCAAATCCCCTGTGGACGAGTTGAACTCCCGTGGTGTGTGTACGACCATGCGTTTATTCTTGTCAAACACAGGGCAAATGATTATGCCCAAGTGGGATACACGCTACACTGGTTCGAATTGTGAATTCTTTTGGGTATTGTTAATAATTTGTTATTCTAAATTATGAATGAAGATTTGATTGGCTTCCACTTTAGGATTATATATTATTTTAATTCGTCAATGCAATATTTTGAAGAACTTAGGCGAAGCTGCATTTGATTTGGTTTTGACTCGTTTCATTTTGAATACATCATGTGTGTCATGTCGTCATGTGTGTCACGTTGCAATTTAGAATTAAAAGCAGTTATTTTGATTGGAACCTCGTTTATTTAAATGTTAGGCACTGCAAGAAACTATTCTACCTTGTCGTATATTTCACCAGACCAATGTACCCTTTAAATCACCACGGAAGTAATATTCTTCCCAGGTATACCAAGTTAAAGGCTTCTAACTTCTTTTCCTTATCCTACCATTGTAGATCTCGGGCCCTTTGTCACTTTCTCGGGCATGCGAGTGTAAGATGCGCGTGCCGTCTTGTGAGAGGCGCACACGTACGATGGTTGCCTCATGGGCACGTGCCACTCGGGTCTCGTGGTGGCCGTTATGGGCAGGGCACGAGGGGTGCGGGGCCGGTCTTGCCAGCAGATGTTGGTGACATACGAACCATTCCCTAACTGATGCCCACTCGGAAGTGGGGCATCACCTTTCTTTCGCTCGACCAATCATATTTTTTCATGCAATTGCTTCTGCACCTATGATTCAGTTCAATGTATGTTCACGACGTCATCAATTCGATCTTGGTGATGGTACATTTGGTACTGCTAACTCTTACGATTTGTTAGTTATTTTGTTTCATTAACGGTCTCGACCGCGAATTCCAGCTTGTCAGCGTTGATCAAGTACTACTTCCCGTTACTTAAAGCACGCTTAAATAACTTTTTTGGTTGCAGACGACGATTTTGAGGTAAATTCAGTGGTTGTTTCTATTGACTTTTTCTAATACCATGTTACACACGGTAGTGCACGCCACAGTACCTTGTCTTCCTGTAAGCCTCTTGATGATAACACTAAATTTTCTTAACATGGTATCACCCTAATTTTGGTGTATGTTAATACGCAAAATCCTGTATGTTGTTGAATTCACTTACAAGGTTTTCAAAGCAAGTTTATTTTTTTCTATTTATTGCACTATTAATTACATAAAATTGTTCAGTGTCATTTCTTGTGATTATTTTAGTACTTATTGTAATTTCAGTCAAAGTATTTTGGGTTTTAGTGTTATTCTTATTTCCTTGTAACATGATTTTTCAATAACATATTTTTATAATTAGTTTCTTGCTTGTGCGAACAAGTTTAAATTTTCATGTTATTGGAGCAATTTTTGTCCGTACATGCCTGCATATGGAACGAACAATAATAATAGTGGATGCCGATATGGGGCCGACTTGCTACGAGATGACATAAGAGGCACGGGCCTTTAAAATCAGTGAATGTGTTCGGCGGTGCACATTGTGATAGTGCAGCTGTCGCTCATTATACCCATGGGCCGCAGGCCTGTGGAGAGATTCCTCCACAGCTGGCAACATTGCTGTGCGTCTCCGCCAACCATTTCAAAGGGCCTGACGCTCAATGGCAAGGAGCAGTCGAGCATCAGTTCTTTCTTTTCTTAGGCCCTCAGCATCGGTAGTTTTCTTGGTAGCGCTTTTGTGTTGCCCCGGCGACCGTTACTCTCGTCAATGGCGCCGTGTGGGGACCTTTAAACTGGGTCTGTCGGCAGCATTGTTGCGTGCCTTATGGTTGAGCGTCTCAAGTTACCTACACCTCCAGCTCCTCCTGATCGGGCGCGTGCCCTCGCTGCTTCTATGCCTTCACTTCCTGTCTTTGCTTGCCGCTGATCTCCATGCCATACCCTGCTGTCATTTAAACCGTTACACACTCCTTCAAGGAGGAAGCTGTGGTTGCTTTGTGGTCTCTCTTCTCGCACATATGGGACGGCTATTGGCAGTATATTCTGTACAATACGTCAACGTCCTCCGCAACGTGCGTTAATCAGCAAATGCTACCCGCTCTCTTCTTTGTGCCAGGATTGTACGCCTCTTCTTTCGCCTAAAACTTTAGTTTTGCAATTTCTAAAAAATTGAGGATGAGTGGAATATCGAAATGAAAACACTGTTCACTTCATTTTTTATTCATTGTAGTTCATTATGTACTATATTTTAATTCATTTTAAAAATGTTTCTCGGTTAGCTGCTTCCGTATTCATAATAATCATGCATTATTTTCGTTTCGCTTTAATAATGTGTTTATTTTCACTCGCACAGCCGTGCATCGTGTTCCCTTAGCGTACTGCGAGTTAGTTTGAAAGACATCTTATGTATGCATGCTATCAGTTTTAGTTCATTTTATAACTCATGTGGCCTACATAACTTCCAAAATCCTATTCAGAAGTTGCTTGTGCGTAGTGTCGTGTAGTTTATATCGAATAAATTTCCATTTCTCTTAACAATTCATTGGTTTGCTTAGGAGCCTAATTAAGTGTGCTCGCGTTTCTGCTGGCCTTCCCGACACGCTTCACAAAATTCTCGTCTGCGCTAAAGATTGCCATTTAAATCAGTGAAAGGACATTCCAGAGCAGAAACGTTCAAACGCTCGCTGCTCCTCAAAGGCTTTCATGCGCGCCCTCCATCCCTGGCGGGTGTGCCCCTCCCGTCCCTGGGCCTCCCTCCACGCTCCCTCGTGTTGCTGATCCCACCTTCCCCTCCTGAATTTGAACTTCTGTCTCAAAGAGAGCGCTGTTTGTGTGTCGGAATTTTGCCAACTTACCTCATATTTAATTTAAGGTGTACATTTTGGTAAATAATTTTACCCCGTGATGCCTCGAATTTTATGCCTCGTAGGCTTAAATATGTATTCATGCGCCTACTACGTTC
Source organism: Orchestia grillus (assembly GCA_014899125.1). NCBI lineage: Eukaryota > Metazoa > Arthropoda > Malacostraca > Amphipoda > Talitridae > Orchestia > Orchestia grillus. Next base: position 14,551 of record VOMN01088786.1, read on the forward strand.
GTTTTTTTTAAATATTCAAGTTAAATTGAAAGTCTTGGTACACTTTTAATTATCAGATCATGTGCACTTACAATGTAATATATCATTCGGTGCTTTCAACACCTGCTTTTGATACTCCTGAGGAATATTTTTTAGACATGGTCAACGTTTCCACAGTAGTTAGTGGTAACTTAATTTAAACTTATCCATTAGGAACGTAAAACTTTGTGTGTTTTAAACATGTTCAAGTTGATTTCGAATTTAGACCCAGTCTTGCCCTTATTAATTATACCTGATTGCCCTTCAAATAGTGTCAGTTTTAATTCTGATGCGAGGTAAGGCTGCGCGCGTCGAATGAGTGCTGTCAAGTCGACGTAGTAAACGGTCAAAAGTACGAGTCAGACGAGATGGAGCTGCCGTGGCAGTGACTGGGTTAGCATACTTCTAGTGTGTCGATTCCATTTCCAATTAGTGTTTATCTAGGATAAATTTTTACATGAATGTATTCGAAGTATTTTATTTTCCTGTATCCGAAATCTTGATTATAATTTCAACGGTTTGGTCACGGGCATTGTTTTCAGTATTGCCAGTGTTATAACTTTGGTATAAAACATTTTTGTGTGGTGATACGTGGTCCAAAATTAACCTAGGGGGAGATTTCACTAACTTTTTTTGGAAATACTAGATGTTAAGAGTTGCAAAATCCTGACCTATGAAATGTGCAAGCTAACATTATTTCTATTCCAAAGTGCTTCATAGGAGCAATTTACGTTTCACAATCGGTATTTCCGTTGAGCTCAGCTCGAGAAAATATTTTTCGAATAATTGAAAATAAAGTCTACGGACTTGGCGCGTTTCATTTCATTATCCGCTGCGTGAACGTTCACTAGATTCAGTTAGTGAGTTAGGAGTTAGGAGTTAGGATCATAATTCAGTGCTTAATACTCGAGATGTCTCCACAGATCACTGAGAACATCCAACACCTAGCGCTCGTTAGAAAAGGCCCCGACTGACGCGAGAGTGGCTCGAACGTCGGGGCTGAGCGTTACGAGCGCTACGTATTGTTTGCGTCACGCAAATTAGCGAGTCCTGTTTTGGTGGAGTCGTGTTGTCTCTCGCTGCTTCTTGGGCTTGTATTTCTTTTGTAATCTTCCTCACCCGCTGACTCCTTTTCAATATTGTTCCAAAGCTTCCCAGAAATGGTATTTAACTATTGTTATCTTCCTCTATTCATTCGTTCTTTGTGTTTGTGCACTATGAAGTAGCAGCGCCAGCCTTATTCACGTCTTGAGCTGAACAAATTGCATCTTCATTTAATGAAGTTTAAGGTTTCATGAGGCGTTTGTTTTTTTATATTACCTCAGTCTTATTTCTACGTAGTTGTTTTTAACGTGAAAATTAGCACAAATATTGTGCGCTCCGGGTCCTAAAGCAGTCTTTTAACGAAATCCATAATTTGTGCTCCATGCTTTCACTCCCTTAAAAGTAGGTGAAAAATCCCGTTACTTAAATATAGGTTTGTGAGCCATTAGTACCATCGATGCCTGAACTAACTTCCATCATGGTTATGTTTGTATGGCAACTTGATAGTTTTTGCTAGTCACGTTATTAAGTAGTAAGTTGGCTGGATGCAATTAGTATGTTGAGTTCCTGCAATGACCTTGAGGTGTTGGGTGTTGTTTGGCCTGAGTAAAGGCTGCTGCCCACTTAGGTCTATTGAAGCGAGGCACGCTCGGCCACTTCCGAAAGTTTGGTCTCGTTCACACGGTCTGCCCTGAGCGTCGCTGCGTCCATGGGAGAGTCCTGTGGGAGAGTGGAGCTATGGCGCTCTCTCCTCTATGACAGGTGAAAATCCCTGCTCTACCTCCCTCTGCATAGCACTTCTTCATTCTTTTGTGTAATACTTTTCCATTATCTTAACGTGCTCTGGGTACCTGTCTTTTTTATTCTTCTTTCAGTCTATATGTTAGCGTTTAATTTTGCTCTTCTGTGTTTCTTTCTGTCTTCAAATTAATTTTTTTTACTCTTATGATTTTAACCATGAGAATTGACAACTAAATTAAATAATGTAGCTACACTGTTGTCAGATTATGTGAGCTTCCAATGTAATATGGTATTCCCTGCTCTTAATTGCATCTGATATTCAGGTTGAATAATTTTGTGTGGTTTGAGGGGTTTTCTCTGATTCTTTAGATGTCATGTTAATCCAAGAATAGAAGTGGTATTTTGTTTTATTTCGCTATTCTTGTAATTTTTATAGGATTTAATTTTATGAAGCGATTTGATTTTTCGTTTTCAATGTACTTTTTCTTGGGTAAACTCGATATTTGCTATGGTCTTCTCCGTAACTGACCGGCGTGCGTCGTTAAAATCATTACTTTTGATACCGACTTAACTGAAGGATTTGGATGTTTGGAAAGAATCCATATTAAAATTTATGTTTCATCTCGTGATGATCACGTGAACCATTACGAGCTTAACTCTAGTCCAAACAGGTAAATTTTCATACCTGTGGACGGACATTAGGCGCTAGAAATGCCTTAATTTTTCACTCTACTTTCATGAAGTTCTTATGAGTTCCACTTAGAACACAGTCTTACTTTAATTGTATTAGTGGCTTAATTTTTAGTATGTTATAATATGGTTTTCGAATGCAATTATCATAACAATGGAAAGAATAATAAAACTGTATTCTATTTTGTCGCAGTGGCCTAATTCCTGATACACTATCTAGTGAACATATTTTTCCGTTCTATATTGAATGAATTTGAGTTTTTGAGCCGCTTACATGAACTGGCTTCGTACATTCGCAATAATTGGCAATGTTCATGGGTCCTTGAGAGGAGCTTGAGGGCATACTTGGCGTTTCCTGTGCTGGAGCCTGGGGCCGGAAGTTGGCGCGCCTCCTCACAAATTTCCAGTTGCTTCCTCGCAGCATCGACTTCTGTTCTCACTTTTTGAACTAATTGCTCGTCTTTTGGATTGCTTTTCTGTTTTTATAATTGGACATTCTACAGAGGGTCTACGGATTTCATTGCGCGTTCGTTGTACAAAAAATGAGATCAAATTCGGTTGGTGTGGTTTTACTTTTGCTTTAGGCATATTACACTTTAACTTGTTGGACCAAACCATGTTGAGTTGTATAATATCATAACTGAATGACCTGAATTCGCGGTATTGAATTATTCAAAATTGAAATACTCTCTTTTAACTTTTTGACTGCGATTGCCCATACAAGAAAAATTTCATGTCGACAAATGTTTTCATTGGGAATTCGAAAGTGTAGAGATTCGTTGGCACAAATTTGGTTACCCTAATACTTTTTCTTTCAAACCAAACCATCCTAATCGAGAAATGAACACAAATTTCATGAAAAATTACAAAAATGATATTCCTATATACCAAACAATGTCATAGTGCTTTGGTATGCAAGGTTAGATCGCGTGCTCCATATACGGCGCATGTCGTCACAGTCTAAGAGTTAGAATAGAATAAAATGCTGCAGTCATTTTGCAATTTCAAAGTAGACTTGAAATTTCATTGCTAATTGCATTTAGATAACTTCTATAGCGAGGTTAGAATTTCTTTCTTGAAGGGTTTTTTGAATTGTGACTGGTCTCGTCCTGTGAAACCAATATCCTATTTTAATTTTTTTGCGAAAGTTTCATGTTTCAGACCATATCAGTTGAAAACAAAATTTTCCGTAACTTTTTCTTCACCAAATATTTCGGCTTCCATTCTTATTATTTGTGCTCCTAAACGCAATAATTTTCCAACTGACTTTGAGTAGCGTAATGCTTTGGTTTTAACATCTCGATCCGTGATCGATAGAAGCTTATTTGCGCATTATGAAGCTTTATTCTACATTAGGAAAGTGGTTTGGTCGTTCTGACGCGGGATGGTCCCGTGATTTGGCGTGCATGCGCGCTGATCTCGTTCGTCCGGCGGACGGACGCTGCGTTAGGTGCTCCAGGCAGCCAGGCAGTCATTGCCCTCTCAGGAGCTCCTACTCAGACTCCGCTTCTCATACGGAACATCTTGGCCGTCGCGCTGTTGCTGCTGCTGCTGCTCCCGCTCCCCCTGTAGGACTGGCGTCACTCTCAAAGATTCGATGCAATCAGGACTCTGGCAATGCAGGATTAACCGTCACTTCGTCTGTCATTTAACTGGAATCTGCCATCAATTTGGATTGTTACTCACTGACGCTACGAGTAGATCTTATTTGTTAAGTTGTGGTTAAATTGTGTTGAAATTAGTCGGGTCTTTGCGTGAATCCCTGAGTCTTAAACCAATTTCGCAAACTGGTTTATTAAAGCCACGGTCATAAGTCTTTGATTAATGGAAGAACGACAGTTTTGACGAAGACTCATCCTCACGATCAATTCTATGAAAAATTGTGGTAACGGTGGTCACCTTTGTGCAAATTGTTTTATCTGATTTATCAAGGATTTCTAATTCTACACTGTATTCAGGTTATGCACTGAATATAGCGTAGAATGTGCTCGGTGTACTAATCGCATTCTATCACCAGGATCTCTGCCAAACTGAGACAGCACCTCGACGCCCTGCAATTGTGAATGCTGGTTATCATGATGCTAATTTTACTGGGGATAAATTTTTGCTGTAGGAAGTACGACCAATGTCTGACGTTTTTAAGCTCGTGCACTGCTTTTTTCCAGCGATTTTTACATTTCCTCCAAATGTTGTTATGGTTCAGTCCTGAGGGGCGCACGATCGCAGCCTCGTGGCGCGTGGCAGCGTGCAAGGCGCGCGAGATCGGCTGTGTGGCGACACTCGCCAGCCGTGTACTGTACGCTCGTCTGCAGGGCTCAGATCAGGCCGTTGTCATGAAATGGTGCCCAAGTGCATGTCTTGTTCCGGGGTAGTTGAAGAGCAGCCTGGTGAACAGTGTATAGAATGGACAATGTTGAAAAGTTGACGACTTGACATATGACGATCATCTGATACGATATTCCTGTGTACAATACAGTCAAAAAGCGTAGTTGAATTTTACCGTTCAAGTTGAACAATGTCGTTATGCTAATATATATTTCTTCGGTGGCTATTCAATGGCATACGCGACGCCTCGCGCAAGAGACATGTCATTTCATTGCAGGCGCGTTAACTACGGTCAGTATGACTGCCAGTGTAGAGGGTGACCTTTACACTGTTCTCTCAAGTAGGCTTTTTTCCTATCATCGTCAGAGATTTTTATTGTGTAGTTCCTACGTGTCTGTCATATTCTGATGGGAACTTTAATGAGCCTATTTGGAGATGACTTCCTAGACTTGTTCACGTGAGTAACTTGAAAAGACTTGAAGCTTAGCCTATTTCAATTAATCTTATGTATGGTTTTGAGAAAGAGAAACTCATGTATATGTGTGCGTTTGTAGTTCTCAGGAGGCATTCTTTTTTTTCATGTTGAATTAATCCGTTTGTTGGCGACAATTGCCATCATCGGCTTGCTAAATTATATGACGTGCGAGAGAGGTTTCCCAAGCTACCCACATCAGAACCTGCAACACGTGTTTTAAGGAACGGTTTGTTCTTAGTTAAAGTGAAACTGTATAGCATTTTCTTCGCTTCTCCATTAGCTGCATAGCCGCTGAGTCGTGCAGCCGACCTTGTGTACAAATATCGTTGATACCTGATCGGTCAATTGCATTCTTCCGATTTTCTCCCCTGTCGTCTCACGGTCACTAGCTGCTGCACGGCCATTCACGCAGGCTCACCTTTGCTGCAATGAGCCGGGTTTTAGAAACTTCTGTGGAACTGCCTTTCATTACGTGATTGAGTTGCATATTCACTTCGCTTGATGGGTTTTGTATCGTAAATTTTTTTGCAAGAGACGTCTCTCTGATTATTTTTCTAATTGTCCCATCAAACGGCGGTACTTAGCAAGAGCACTGGTAAGCATGCCATTCCATTGCTTCTTGCGTAGAGTGATCACAATAATTTAACATAACATTGCAGGCTCGTTGTAAGAAGGTCAGAAAAATTTCCCCCATTGCCTTCTCTAATAAACCGTTATAGAAAGTTACAGTTCCAATGAAAGTGTAGTGAGGGACCGCGCGTAGATGTGGCTGCACTCAATACGAGCGTTCGCCCTGAAGCTGCTGCAACATGGCAAGTCTGCCCACATGGTTGAGACGGTGTTGAGACGAGGTTCTCACGCTACCGAGTGTCCGCCCCTCCCCTCCCCGCGTCGACAAGTCCCCGTCCCCCTGGGGACCACTCCCTGTCACCCTCAGTCGTTCTTATGCACTCACGATTTTTTTGAATGCTTTTTGTTTTTCGTCTCTACTTTCCTGCAATTAAGCGGTGACTTATCAACCTCTGCAGACGCAACTGCCCAACATTTCTGTCGCCTCAGGCTTTCGGCTGCTTCGCAAAAAAGAAAATGCGGCGACATGCCTCCAAATTTTTTAATGAATTTCATTTTTAATCGGAGTTTAATTTTTTAATTCAAATAATTTGTTTCTAATTCATTGGTCCTCATTGCTTTGTTCTTTGTCGTCGAGTCTTCTAATTTTTTTTATATTTCATTTGTAATGATCTTGTAACTAAGGTTATTTTTTGCAGAACAACTCTTAATTAACCAGTCTTGCACCTTTTGGTTAATTCTGTAAATAAGTGAAGTCAATAACGATCAGAACTCTGGTGTGAGTCAGGCCTCGCTTATCTCTGTGCCGGTTTTGGTAGGAAGCGTTTCAAGGCAGCCAAAGCCTGGCAGCTAAGAATTGCGAGGGACTGAGCTGCATCATGAATTTCAGGATTTCAGGATCTCTGTTTATGTTTGTTAAAAAAGTACATGTCCCTCGCGCGAAGTTCACGTCCAAGAAGCTGACCTTCAAAAACTGAGTTGGACCGCCCCACGGCTGTGATTCATGATGGAGTGTCGAAATAAGCTGCTCTTAAGAGTGAAATTTGCCTAGTGCTTTTAAAGCATTCAAATTTTAACATTAGTTCCCTATGTATTGAGTTTTTAGCCATTAGACGTAAATTTTCACATTTTAAGTTTTTTTTTAATTAAATGTGGTGTATAAAATTGTCTCACTTGCTGTGTTGGTGGTTGTTTTAAGAGTGGATTTCAATGCCTGTATCACGTATTCTAAGTATACCGTTAACATTCGTGCTATTGAAATCCTCTTATTTTACTCGACAACTTTGAACAACATTTGTACTGTTTTGGAGTGCGTGAGTGCGACATGGAACATTTCTAGACACAAAAGCATCAAGGAAGAATAGCTTTAGCGTCTCTTTGATGCGACGATAGCGGACTGTGGACAGCGTAGTCAGACGCTTGCGGTGACCGATTGTCTAAGGTGCAAGGTGTCGGGAGGCGCCGAGCTCGCATTGTTCTTACGGCCAAGAATTGGTTGGAAGAGGATACACGACACCTTCAATACGCTGCTTACCGCTCAGTCTAGCGGTGACGCCACAAAACCACGAAATGCATGCCACTATAAACTATCACTCTGCTGTTGGTTTCTTGTAGCAATCGGGGTGCTTGTCTCACTGTGGTGTGTTCGTGGGTACCATGTTATCTTTTGGATTTAACACTGTTTTAATTCTTAGTAAGAAATTCATATTTTTTTGTGTTACTTTCGCTTTAGTATCTGATTTCAACGAAGTTTTGGGTGTCTGTCATGGAAATAACATTTCTGACTCAGTTTGACTCGATAATGATGAGGCAGTTTTATTTTTCATTTGTTTGTAAGACGACGCTGATTTTTGCCGAAATTATCAGTTGATTTGAGAAAGTTTTCATAGTGCATGCCTCTTCGTTTATGGTAGTTGCTGTCCATTTTGATATTACCCTTTTTCCGCTATTCTTCAAGAGCAGATTTGTACCTATTTCGCTTCTGTACGCATTTCGCCTTTGTTTTTGAACGCTTTCTCGACTGTGTGCCGACGTCGAACTTTGCAATCATATTCATTAGTTGCGAGTAGGGCTTCTTGTGTCGTATCTCTTATCGTGTAGTATCATTAGTACTTCCCCGGGTTATCCACCACGAGCACCAGCAGCGCCCGCCACCTCGGAGCGCCACACGGCTCACCGGATGCGGTAAATTATCTGCAGGATTTACGTAGCGTAATGCTCGTATCCTGTCTTGGAGAACTCGACTCGCCGGGCTACTTTAGGTCTGTTCGGCCTCCGAGGATATGTGTGTACTTGCCTTCGACGAGAGCTCCTGATAGAGGGGGACGTGCGACCCCTTTCGAAGGGGAAGTCGTCGCGTCTGTGCAGTTCGTGATGGAAGACTGAGATGGTAGGGTCAGAGGTGACCAAGTAATGACGCTTAATGAAACCTTCCTGTGTGCTCTTTCGCATGACCTCACCAGGTGAACACGGGGTCGCTCTTGGCTGCCGTGCAGTACGTGTTAGTTCGGCGCCTTCCCTGCATACATGCCAGCGACCTAAGATTTCGAGGTGCAAGCTCAGGCATGTGGTCATGAGGAATTTTCTCTCGTCACTGCTCAATCAGGATTTTCTTCTCTTTCAGTTTTAATTTGAATTTCAAGTAACTCGCCGAATTGTTTGAAAGTGAGTAAAAAAGTCTCGGTCAATATTTTAGTTATAAGTTTGGAGTATATTTCGTATCATGAATTAGTTTCATCTGTTTGACTGAAAAATTAAAGTAAAGTCAATTTTGCTCTGAAGAACTTCATTTCAGAACTGAAATATTTAGTGTATAGGAAGGTTCGTCTTCCTCTGCTAATAGAAGTTTAAGCCATTTCATTAAAACTTTATCAGAAAGCAGTGCCATGAAAGCTTTATAACCTAGTTTTCCCCTAAGAAGCTATTGCAAATTGAAGCTTGGTCGTGTAGGTCCTGTCCCGAAGCTTCGCAACGTAATCCTAGCGCAGGCGCTGCAGCGAGCTGAGCCGTGCGCGGCGCTGCAGAGTCAGCTTTGTCGTGTCGCTAAAATCGCAATTACGTTGCGGGTCAATGTATCCACTTCCGCTTCTTCTGTGCCTCCCATTTTCCTCGCGATGGATACCCTTCACTTCGACGCGTCAAGGAGTTCTTACGAATACTCAACGCAAGTGCCATTTGTGTGCACAAAACGTACGATAAGTTTTAGGCTACGTCTCTTCACTGTCCTTTCGGGCTCTGTAACTCCTTGAAATTTTAATTGATAATTTTTTACATGCTCAACCTAACCTTTATACTTATTTCAATTTTTACGAACACAGTCAGAGTATTTCTTTTTTTTCAATAACGTTGTCTTCATTGAGGCAAGATATTAGTTTGAAATTAAATTTCTCCTCAATTGGAGATGAGATTATAAAATCAAATTTTAGAATTATTTTCTTCGTATCAATGATATGTTAGCTACTCTGACCTACAAATAAATTACGACTACTCTGCAGTCAAGTGTTGACGGTATCTCCTTAAATGGAGAGGCTAAATTTAGCCCCTCCCATACTGCAGGTTCGTCTCACGGGCCTGGGAAGAAATGCCTACAAATTCTCGGTGCCAGTAGTAGGAAAACTGCCTGAGAATTTCTCATAGTGTGAGTGGTCAAGTGGCGCCCTGCTCAGCCTGCGAAAGCATCGTACAAACGCGCCTCGTAGTGCCTTCCGTGTGTGAATGAACGCGATCACAGCTGGGGGACACGCCTTCCTTTATTCTTTGTCGTTCTTTAGCTTCTGAGATTTGGAGGTGCCGTTCCATTCCGTTGTCAAATATTGGAACCAGTAAAAAATCCGTAAAGGTTACAGATGAAGTTAGTTCTTAAGGCTTCCTTACTTACGTAGATTCGTAGTATGCGAAATAAACTTTTATTTTGAAATTATTCAAGCTACCAATCTGCCAATTTATGGAAAATTGAACATTAGAAAGTTTGATTGGGATCTTATAATCATAAGTGACCTGAAACGTTTAGATTAATGATTCTAACACCAAGCGGCACAAAAAACTACTGAACAATTTAATATTATATATATTTCTTTATATATCTTTGCTTGCAGAAAATAATTGTAGCCAAGTAAATTGCTAATTTTACTGCATGTTAATGAGGCTAATATCAGGATGTAAAATGTCAGCCTTCTTGTCTCTAATATCCTGTAAAGTTAGGTGTTTATTCGCTGCAAAGTAACGTAGATTCATAACAACTTGCAAACTAAGTAAATGCTAGGGTCATGTTAGTAAATAGTATCTGTAAGAAGTAAATATGTTGAGGTTATAATACAGTAAGAATGAAGATTTTCGCCAGAGAAGTAGAAGATGAGCTTCAAGTGTTAGTGAAGGGCCTGGGAACGGACGGAGCAGCAGTTGAATTCTCACGACCTGCAACATCCGGACGCGCGCCGGCCATCCGCAGCAGCAGCAGCAACCGGTGCTAAGGTTCTCGTCGGTGATCTGCTGCCAGCGATTTGGAGCCAGTTGTAGGGGCATTGATGCAAGCACCGAGGCCTGTGTACGCTGCCCTTTGAACTCCTGACTCGCTGATCTCACATTCCTGTCGTACCATGATGCTCAGTTCAGACTTGACACATATATTGGTGTTTGTGGGGTTCAGTGATAGTACTCTCGCAAATTTGGGCTTTCTGATGGATAATTTTTACAATTTCTTGCCTGTAACAAGTTCTCATACGCGTCCATTCCCGATATTTTTTAGATCTTGGTTCAGATTCAACATATATTTTTTAATGGTAATCTGCCACCAAAACTCAATAGTTGATTTGAAAATCCATTGCCCGACACGCAATATACGTTGCGAAGAATTTCGTTATTGAAAGTAAAAATAAGTGGAAAACAGGTAGTAAAAATTTTCATGTTTTCTCAAAGATAAATTTTTTTGGTAGTTTTATAAATTATTTATTCCATTAATTGAACCAAAGACCCTTTTTTCATCATGGAATTTCTGCCTATTCTTTGATTGGTTTGACTCAATTAGGAAGTTGCCAGAATAACGCAGACGTTAAAAATTCGTACACAACGCACGTTGCGACTTAAAAATGTCGGCCTACTTTAAGTTTAAACTTGATTTCTTTGCCCACTGCGTGCATGTCATATTTTATATACATTATTAGTTTAAACTCAGTTTTGTTGCACATAGCGTGCGTGTCATATTTTATACACAGTGTTTGTAATTGTTGATGAGGAGTATTCTTTTCTCTTCTGTTCAAAGAAATTAATGTCATGCTCAAGACAAAATGATAAAAAGTTTTACGTAAGCGTTATCGATTTCCTATCGAAACTAAAGCCCTCATTCATGAAAAAGTCTTCACTCATGTCATTATGTTTTAATTGAAATTGTTTAACGGTGTTTTCCTTTGTCCTACAAATAATGGGAAATGTTGCTTCGAAGTAAAGAGCTTCACACTGTCATGCAGTCTGTAGTCGGCAGTGGGATTCTTTCATGACGGGAGACTGCCTGCTGTGGCTGTGAACTCGGCTCTCAGCACTTTGTGTTGGAAATGAGAAAAAATGGAGGAACCCAAAGCTCTTTGCTCATCATCTCGCGTAGAGGTGAAAGATCGTGCGCTATCCTACTTTCCTTTTATCTGTTTTTGCTTCCCGTCGATAATCCTGTTAGATTGTGCATACAACTTCTTGCTGTTTAATCATTTCCGGCTTTCTCAAGCAATGACTCGAAGTATAAATTTAGATTGTGAACTTATTTGCTGTTAATAGATCTTCATCGACTTCTCTCAGTGAGAATATTATGTAGCGTAGCTGTTTGCATTGCCGAGACTAGGGTATTCTTCAGTATGGGGGGAAAGAGAGAGCCGAATTTACTTTGACCGTATATTAAACATTTGGACGTTCACTGTGCCGAACTAAATTAAAAGTTTATTTAGCATTAATTTTCCTTCGAAATTTATGTGTGTGCCTTGAAACTTGACTTTAGAACGGTAAAGTCTAAAGACACGGAATTCTAAGGAGTAGCGCTAATCGTGAGCAGTACGGATGCATCATCTTCAAATGGGACGATCAACGTAGCGGTGCGTAGCTTATCAGAAGAAGCTAAACGATCGTGAGCGGTGATGGTGGGAAGGTCGTGGCCTGTTGATACCAAAGTGGTGTTCATCTGGCACCTGTAATAAGCCGCCTTCTTCCTGCCAGGACACCGCAGCCTCCGCTTATGTAGCCCTAAAGAAGCGAAACTGTGTGTGTGTTCACTGTGGTTCTTTTGGTTTAATTGGATATTGTTTGTGGCGTGTCTGACTGTTCAGCTCGTGAACGTCAGTAAACGTTCAGTAACATTTCCCCATTTGTATGGTCACACACATTGAGGTTAACAATCTTTGTAGACATATGTCTGCAGATGCGGATGGTTTTCTTTGGGTTGAACTTTATTTTCGTAATAAGAACTGTGTGCACAGTAATTCTAGTAATTAACCTACCTGTCTTCACGGGTTGTTAGTACGAGTCCTGATCTCGCTACGTAAGAATGTTTTCCGATTCACTGTTTTTGGCTTTTGTTATCAAAGTTTGGATCGTGCCGTTCACCGATGTGAGGAGTCTCTAAAAATAATTAGAAGGCTCTGACATTCGTAATAGGTCGGAAAGGCAATGGAACGAAATATTTTATTCAGACATAAGGCCTCCCAAGGGGATATATTTTTAAGTCCAAGTTAAGCTTTTAGACGTTGCGAACCCATTTGGGGAGGTAGGAATAGGGGAACTTGAATGAGCAGAGGAGGATCGGGAGGCCGGTGAGGTATGAGTGACAGAGCAGCACCAGCAGTCGATGGCGGCCGGGGAAGCTGTGGGGTGGTGCGGGTGCCCGCGGGTTGACCTTCTGACCTGCGACCTAAGGAGCCCCCTTTCTCTTGTTCTTCTTTGAGCGCCAAGACCAAGAGGCGGAGCTCTCTGGAGCTTAGTGCCCCACTCAAGTGGGCGGAGGATCAGTCTTAACTGGAAATTTCCCCCACTTGGAAGAGGGAGGGGGAGACAGGCTAGCAGTTAGGGTGAGCCACACAACACTAATTTATTTCACGTAATGTTCTTATGGCATTATTTTCAAGGAATATGTGTGGTATGCTTGTGCAAGTGCTGCAACCTTCAATAATTCTAACGTTTATACGAACTTTTTTCTACCTGATTACGTGTTTATGTGAAAGATGCGGCATGCCAAAGAATAAGTAAATACTTAATTTATTCCTGTTTTCGACTCAATGCAGTTTTCGTCAAGTTCATCCACCTAAGCGATAGTGAGCATCAAACAATATTGAAAAAGTTCTGAACTTAAAAATAGCCATAAAACCTTCAACCGTAGGTATTATAAATTTTTCTTGCCTGGTCTTGTGCACTGTTCTATAATTTTACCCACTTTTTACGTGTTTATTTTTGCAAGGACGAATTTTGCGTTATCGTGCGCAGCAACGATAAGTTTCAATTTTACTTTATATTGTTGAATTTTTACATTCCCCGTATAGAAGAAAAAAAGGTTTTTACATTTGAATCGAGACTGGAATGCTGGCTTGCCGTCACGACGCTCTCTCGACGAACTCTACGTGGACCAGGTATCACAGAAAATGAAGCCCCCTAAAAAATATGAACACAAGAACCGCCTACGCGTTGAGAATTTCTCGAGCTAATTCTGCCCTTCCTGTGATGAGCGGCAGGAGCGCAGGGCGGGTCATAAGGTGCAGCTGCCAGCATCCTACTCCAGAGCTGTTCCTGCATCCTTCGCCTGGAGGTCGCCATACCGTGCCGCGCTCTCGCTCAGTCGTCACAGGCTCCCGCTTGCTCCTGTGTAACGTATTTCTTTGGTCCATGTCTTCGGGTGTTCTATAGAAAATCGGACGTTTGCCTTGTACACTGATTAGTTTTCGCTTGGTTTATTCTACGGCTTAAAGAGCTTCTGATATGGCGCATACCTGATTACATTTTAAATAATTCCCAACTTGTCTTGTTCTGTATTAGTCGCGCTGCTTCAAATCTACTCTCAATCTCAACCGGAGACTTAGAAGTGATTCTTAATTCGTTTCGGTTGTTCAGCAGATCGTGGAGTATGTTTTAGTTAAAAGCTTGTTTTTGAAAGGTAGAAACCACTGCAGTCGGGCTCGCTCTCGTTCCATTTTGCTGACTCTTTCTTCCTGACCAACCTTTTTCATTCGTTTCATTTTATTTCAAAGCAGTTTGTCGCTCGCCAAAACAACTGTCTAGTTTATTTCACATGTTTTGTACTCGAATATATTTTGTGGAGGTATTTGGTTTTGGATGGTCTGTATTTTCTCCTGTGCGACACTTGATTTTCTATCACTATGCGACAGTTACATTACTAGGTTTTACTGTATTTTTTGTGAATGTGTGAGAGCTGGTTGCAGAACCCCTTGACTTCGTGTTACTGTCATAGCCGATACAACGAGTAGGTTGCTCGTCAAGGTCGCTTCTAAGGGGAAACTACGAGTCAAAGAGACTTGTGTCGCTTGTGTTTAATTATTCGTGTATTGAGGAATGGAAGCGAGCAAGAATTAGTTGTAGTTTAACAGTATGTTTTGCTTCTCATTTTTAAAATTTAGTTTCATGTCATTACTTCAACTTGTATGAAACTGGCACTGTTTCCATTCATAAGCAGCTTCTCCCGAACTGGAGTTCGTGAGTTTTTTTTGCTATTTGATTTTTTTTTGCTATTTGATCGCTGTCCAAAAGCGCTCTGTATTGTGTTGTCTTTCATATTTTGATAGGAGTGATTGGAAAATTGCAGACCTCGGATAGATCTAAAAAATTTAATTTTTTGCACTCACTTGAATCAACAGTGAGTTTCCAAACAGTTGTGAATACAGCAACGTATATGGTTAATCACCCTGGATTGCAATTTCAAGTCACAGTTACCCACCGTACAAGTAAGTTTGCAGTGCTTGACGTATTTCCATGACGGCAATAGTAAATTCTAATTTTACTCTACAAAATATAAATATTTTGCAAATGTATCATGAATTCCTCTGTTCAAAATTTGTTCTTTTACTAATTTGTTGGATAGTTTCTCAGCATATTGAACATTTCACAGTTTTAGTATGGAGGAAAAGCAAAGAGTAGTGGAAAAATGTACCATTAATGCTGAAGAGAATACATCTTCATTGTGTCTCGACGTGTGAGATCTGCCCCGTGTTGGTAGCGTTTGACTGCATCCAAGCACGAGATAAGCACATGTTTTTCTTCGCTAGCCCACATGCTCTGATGTATGTAGCTTAGCTCTCTTTATGGGCAGTACGTTGAGCGCTGCGTTTTTACATATTATTTCATTTCCAATCCTAATTATTACAGATTTTGTAGCCGCTTACGTCATTTTTGTTTCCCATCACCTTTGATTTTAAATAGTTTCTACACCCTTGTGCAAACACATTTTAGATAGTCTCTACGGAAAACATCAGTGACTTGTTACCGTGCGAGGTAATTCAACGAATATTTTCAACAGTGATAGAAAAAAGGTTGCTCTAAAAACTGGTTTTTACAGACCTGGAATATAAATAATAGTCTTCGAGTAGTATCAAACTAAAGTCCAGTATACTTTTTGTGGGACATGCGTTACAGATCTGTAGAGCGTGCTTCTCGCATACAACAATGAAAAATGCCATACATTAATTTTTTTAGGACTCGTGTAATGAGACAACCGAATTCCACCTTAAAGATCGCCTAATGAAACAGAGACTAGCGTCCAGCCTTACATATGATAATAAGGGTAACCGTAAAAAATAGATACCAATCATGTTTGCGACTTCTTCCGAGTCTTCTGTATCTGTATCATCATCTCTCTTGTAAACAAATTGTTGCACGAGTTCATTCAGTGCTGTTCGCACCACTTCTACAATCTTAAATGTTTCCATTTTAATAATATATTTTCAATGTTTGTACTGAAATGCTCTTAGCTTGGTTACAGCTCTATAACTTGCACAATCTAATCAAAGACGAGAAGAGAACTTTCAGTTATCACCCAGCTGGATTGAATGTCCCCTGCGGCTCTTGACGACAGCGATTGTGTCGAGGAGATTAGACGCAGAAGACTTTGCTCGGCCATTAACGAAACTTTGCAAGAGAATGGCTCGTGTCTTGAAGAGGATAGCAAGGGGGCCAATTGAGAGCGTGTGGGAAATTTTGCACCTGGCATTCGTCCGAGGCTCTCTTCCCTGCATGGCAGCTTGGGAGGCCGGCCGCCCGGACCGCTCCTTTGCTTCCTCTCCATCATCGCTCTCTAGCGACCTCTCTTCTTTCTTTGTTTTGGACGCAGCCTTCATTGAATTGCTTCTTCTTTATTTTAAACTGTCTCTTTGTTCGAGTTCATTTTTCCTTTTCGTCAATATTTACTGTTCAAGACAACGCGCCTAAGACATCTCTATGTAGTCGCTGCTCTTAAGCGTCTCCTCATTTTCGTTTATCTTTCAAGATTAAGGATGCATTTCCTTATGTTTTTATTTGTATTTTGGTATTTCAACTATCTGAAAACGATTATTTATACTTCTGCTCGTGGTTTCAGAGCCAAGTTTTTACGCATATGTCCTATTCCAGTTGGTCCTCTGGCTCGTATTTATGCTACCGTTTTACCTTCATGCTCTCAATGCTTTTTTAGCGCCCTTATTTTAGGGCATGACTGTAGCTCACAAGATTTGTGATAAAGCAAAACTATGGTGTTCGAGTATTCTCTATGTTTTAGGAAACACTTTATTTCCTCCTGCTGGTCAACTTTGATGTGGTTATCTTACATGTACTCGTGACGTGTCTATAAATCGATCTGAAAATTATGCCGTTGAGAAAATTCTCTAGCTCGTCATGCGCTGATTTTTCTGGAGCTTTGTCATCACAGCAACACGAAATACATCTCCACTTCTAAGTTTCGAGCTTTTTACTATACCACGCGCCTTCTTACGAATTTGGCGTCACGGTCTTCAATTTCTTTACCATTGTGAAATATCTTTGATATAGTAAACAAATTAGTCGGTTTCCGTTTACTTCTTATATTTAAATACCAGTCTCACTCTGAACACTTTAACTCCGCAATCTCTAACAGAGAGTATGTAGTGTTTCTCAACTTGGTGAAGTCACGACGCAGTTCTCGCTGGTGTATAGGTAGGATTCGTAAGCTCGCGTCACCGCCGCACTCTAACATAATGTCCTCCTCGGTGTCCTGAGCAGACCAAGAGTCTCGGCGCTGGCCGTATTTTGTGTGAAGTTAGCAAGCTTCAATTTTCTTCTCAACTTTGCGCGGTTAAACGACGGAAATAATGATAATCTCCAATTTCTTCGCTGAAAAGCCGGACTGTTCTAACTGCTCCGAAGTTAAAAAATTTGAAAGTATTTGCTTCTGTTTTCTTTTGTTCTTAATCATTTCATTTTCAGATTAAATTATTCGGGTTCGTTAGCCAGTGCCTCATTTGACCTGTAAAGCCTGAGTGCAAAGCTATATACATCATTCTCGTTGCAAAGGTTTCTCTCCTGATAAGGTTTCTAGAAATAACATTTTGTTAGCACATTCGTTTACGAAATGGTACTCGTTTTACTTATGTAACTTATAATTATATAACTGAAAGCATGTTTTGTGACACGTTGCGTTTGCTTTAATATAGTTAATTTTTACATTTGTGCCGTGCCCTGAACGTTTCAAAGAAAAGAGTGAACTGGAAATTTATTTTTAATTTTTGTGAATTTAGTGATTTTAACACTTTAAGTGCGGTTCTCCACACAGGTAAAATTTCATGTTGGCAATTATTTCCGTTGCGGATGTAAAAATGAAGGATTTTGTTTTCACAAATTTGGTTAGGCTATTCATTTTCCTTCTAATCTAAACTAGCTTATTCAAATAATGAACACAAATTTCATGAACACTTACAAATTTGTATTCCTATGTGTTGGCCCTTTGGTTACGTTAGGTTAGGTTAGATGATCGCGTGACCACATATGGCCACGTCGCGCTTAAAGTGTTAATAGCCTAATTTCTGAAACTTCATGTTTGTCCACGTACTACGATCATATTTTCTCATTTCTCGTGTAACAATACTCGTCCTCTTAAATTCCATCGTTTCCGTGTACGGGACAATTACTGAAAGATGGCTCCTTTTTTATGGCCCCAGAACGGCTACACGTTCAATGGTGTGGACGCCCGGCCTGCTGACGAGTGGGCGAGTTCTTCGGAGGGCCTCGGGTCCCCCTACAGCTCCGTGTCCTCCCCCCTCGTGCCTCACCACCCTTACTATGCTGCTGTCAGTACCGAGTCCTCAATTCTCATGTGATTCCAATTGAATGTAATACATATTTGACTTGGTTCCTGTTAGGCAAAGCTACTCTCAAACCTGTGTATAAATTAAACTGGGTGTGTGTCCTTCGTTTTTTCCTCTCTTTTGTGTAAATAAGCACTGCACCCCATCCAAATGGAAAGTGTATGTGAGAGTTCAATGTGTTCTCAGAGGTATGCGTTCGATGCAGCAAATAATGCAGGCTGTTTATTTTGTACAATTGCTCATAACCTCAAAATTTGATGCCATCGCCTTGACGTAGTGTTTGATTCGTTATTTTTGGATGGACCTGAGCAGAACAGTGAGGTTATGACGGGTCTCCCCGGCCTGCCCGCCCTCAGCTCGCCAGCGTCCAGCTACCAGGACCTGCCCCCCCAGCACCACCCGCAGCACCACCCCAACACAAGCACTAGCAACCAACCGCTCCATCATCAGCATTTGGAGCAGCACAACTCCGCACCACCGCAGCACAACCCCCCGAGCTCCCACCACCAAGGGGCGGCCCCCTTGGGCCACAGGCCTGTGGATCTCTCTCAGGCCCCCTCGCCGCGTCCCCCTCACCAGCAACAGCCCCCTGCTCCTCCTCACCCTCACTACCATCATCTGACGGCTCCACCGCAGCAGCATCACCACCAGCAGCAAGACACAAGCAATCGTCACCACCTTCACCAGCAGCAACAACACACGCTGCTTAAATCAGGTAAGGGAGCACTAACAGCTTGCGCTTTTGTTCTTGCTTCACAAGCAGAATTATTTCTTTGGCTTCAGGTATTCGCCTCTTATCTTTCTGTGGGAAAGCAAACCGTTGCTTTTCGAAAGGAAATTCTGGTAAAACATTCTGTACGTCTAATCAACTTCTCTCAGAGATTACGCCGAGTCGCCTTCGCTATTGGAAAATTTTCTTCCTAAATCGAAACGTATTTTCAAATTAGGTTAATAATATTCCTGTGTGAATAGCGTCAATAAAGACCTAGCCATTCTTGTCATGGGATGGTATTTATAGATTGCACAGAGCATCCCGTTTTCTTAATTTCCTCGGTATTTTCTCAAGTTATTTGCAATCGGAATCATTAGCTATTCCAGGATGCCGTGTTGAAATTAACTTCAGGATGCTCTATTAAGATTAATTCTATTTTTTAATAATGCATTGCCCTCTAACAGTATATATGCGGTCTCTGCGGGTACTTGCTTCTCGAAATCGAATTCTTGGCGATCGTTTATGTGGTGCTATTTTAAGAGTAAGAGTATGCAAGTCTGTCAAATTTATAATATTTTCTCCTACCTTTTCATGCTGCCTCACAGCGCTATGGTAAGTGTTTTAAAAGAGTTACATTTACTGTATCTCTTCGTTTTTCATTGGAGAATTTTTTAATGTACGTAAAGATGAAGTACTGTTGGCGTTACCCGTAATGATCACCCCAGAAGCGTCTCTTACCCTGGAAGCTTTCACTTCTCATGAAAGGTGAGTTTTAAATTGAGCAATTAATCAGTGTTTTTACCTATGATTCTCGTGCAAATAATTCCGTACTTATAAATGTGGCAGTTTATTGTTTCAACTTATTTCTATACGAGTTAAAGTATGGTATGGTTCGGGAGAAAGCTTAAACTAAATTAGCCTACGATAAAGGACAAAAAGCGGTTGATATCATCGTGCATGTGGAATTATCATTGGGAGACTTTAATAAACAAAACGTCGGTGAATTTGACTCGGTTGAGATATTGTGACTTTTAGTATTTCATGAAGTAAGAAAATAGGCAACATGTCAGTAAAAATCTAACAATACTACAGTAATTTTCTGGATTTTAAATGTCCCCTGTAATTGTGTTATAATTTGTACTCGATTATTGGTTTGGAATGTCCTTTTTGAAGAGACTTTGATGAGTACGGAATGTTGTTGAGGCACGCGTGCCGTGCACTTGAGCAGCACGGCGGCTGCCCATCTCTGTCTCCCTTATCTGCTTATCTGAGTCGTCAGGTGCTCCATGTGTTTCACTGCTTGTCGTATTGTCCATGGGTTGTACGACTCGTCTCTTCGACTGTCTTCCACACTTATATCCTGCTTTCTTCTCTCTCTGCGCAATTATTTCCTCGCAAAGTGTATGGAATTCCTTAGCCTGGCTGAAAATGCTAAATCACCAACGCTGGGTTTCTAAATGCTTGCATCATGCTGCTGTTCGTTTCCATTCATGATGCTTCAAAAGTAAGATACGTCATTGAGAAATTAGATGGCACATGCTGAATTTGAATTTGGAATTTGATGTTGTATTTGCATTGTACGATCGTTATTATATAATGACGAACTGTCACGATAAGTATGCGCAAAAAGGAAAGAATAGGCAGGTTTCGCAGTCTCTTTAGTACAGGGTGGCACGAAAGTCACTTCACTTTCTTTGGCATTTATTGGGCGACGGCTAATACAGCTACAAAAATAGGTTACATATGAAATGAAAGAGAAAATCTTGGAAGTTTCATTATTTAAATATGATATCCTTCAGATAAATGTTTTCTATTATTATTCAAACAATCGTATTCTACGTAGAGTATTTTCCATGACTTTTGGGAAATGATGATTGTGTAAATTTCGATTACAAAATATGCTTCAAATCCGTACCATCGATACAAAATGAGACTTCAAGATTTTTCTTTCGTTTCATATATAACGCATTTTTGTAGCTGTAATAGTTGTGTAGTAAATGCTCAAAATGCTCATGTGACTTTAGCGCCACCCTGTAGATATGAGAACTTCAGAGATTCCAAAAATAGTTGCTGAAGAATCACGTTTTGTACGTATAAAATAACAGTTTTGGTTAGCCTCAGATTTTTCCACTTGCTTTTTTATTTTAGTTTTGCTTTGAGCTAAGTTGCAGCATGATTTTGACGCCTTCACGTTCCAGGCTTCTGGGCTCCACTCAAAGGAGGTTGTTCTATGGGAGAACTTGAGCAGAACTCTTTTTCATATCAGTTTAATATTCAGGAGAACTGGGAAGAAGTTCGTATCACTGGCAGGCAACAACTAAAAGAATCTATCATGCTAGAACAATAAAAATATTTCTGATTCGGTAACGCTGTTGTAGCCAACGTCGTTCGCGTAGCCCTTCCTACAAATTTGCGTGACTAAAGTTTTACTCTGTGTGTGACATCAAGTTGCCGCGTCTCACGTACGATATGTGGAGTGAACTTAAAGCAACATTTACTGTATCTCATAATTAACTGATTATGTTTGTAATCCTTTGAAACTCTGTAATTACGAATGCATCAGTCTTCATAATTATCGCGTCATACTCGCTAAATATTATTTTGTCCCATCAATTCGTACAATACAATATTCAATCACAAACCACTAGTTATCGTGAATATCGTCCCAGTAGATTTAGCATTACCAGTGATGTGTTGCTGGTATACCTAAAATGGCTTGATCCAGACAACTCAAATCGAGGAGTTAATTTACAATGTGCACTGATCGCGGCCGTGACACTAGCGTGCAATGACAGCGGACGAACGTAGGGGTTAGCGCGCAGGAAGAGGTGCTTGTTACATAAAGACTGGGCGCACGTAGGACAGTAAGAAGTGCTCCGCTGTGTCTTAAGTTCCCTCTCCCTGTCCCACGTCCACCCTCGCCTCACTTCGCCCACCTCTGCCGCCCTATCGAGTACCGTGGGAACTGCACAGGTGACACCCGCTACCGCTGCTGTCGCTGTTGTTGTTGCCGCTGTGGCGCCTCGCTGCGGATACACGGCTGCGCTACTGATGCCGTTTTGCTAACGCTCTTATTGCTGCTGCTTGTGGACAGGCGATTTTGTAGCTTTATGCCATCCTCGGCAGAGGTTTTTAGGAATAAGATGCTGTAGATGTATTATAGAAGTTTTAAAAACTCCATTTGCGCTATCTTACCTGGATCAGCGGCTTCGCTTGCGATGTTTGTAAAGTTGTGGCGCTAGAGATTTTCAAGGACCTCTTGCCCCATAGTTGTTCCGTAAGCTCGCAGCAGGTTCGGATTATCGTAATCATAGAAGCGTCTGCGCCCTTCGCTCTGACACCCGCAGTGCCATCCACGGCTGCGGTGAGCAGTGTGGCTTCAGGTGCCGGCGCAATGCGCTCTTCTAGATTACCGATTTGTTCGGAAATATTAAGCGGACGAGTTATCTGAATTGAACTACGTCCACTAAAATAAATAATGGAAAAGGTTGATTACTAATTCAGAGTCTAGTTTATTCTGTGTAAATTTGTGAGATGTTTTATTTTATACTTCTAAATTTTTAGACAATGAAATCGATATCGATCCACTATCGCCGAACTTTTATCTTCTTTGTGACTTTATTCCTACGTTTCATTCAATTATTTAAAATTGAAGTCGTTATGCGTACTCTGTTTCGAAATAAGTGGCTGGGTTTGAATTGTGGCGATTTAGATGAGCAGTGCGAAGGTATAGTAATTCCTCTGTCATCAGTCTTTAAACCTACATGCACACAAGCATCCCATGTTGCATTTGTTTGTAGAGCATAACGTACACAGTCATGCATCCAAAGATCCATTGGTGTTAAATTTAAGTTTATTGTTAAAATATTGTATTGCAATTAAGATCACCTACTCACGCCTCTCCTCATTGCTAATATGAGAAGTAAGATTGCAATACTCGGCGTTAATTCGGATTTGGTTGGTGCCACATGCGTAACCTTGATCTTCCGTGACTGGTTCGTAATCACATGCAGGTCACAGTGCATACACACACAAGTACCGTGTAGCCTGTGAAACGAGGCCGCACTTTGATAGCAGGCGCATGGCGTCCCACACTTCAGTATGTTGCTGTGTTCTCAGCAGCCGTCCTACCAGCTGTATGTCTACATTTTTCCCCCGTTCAGAATATAGAGAATAATTTTGCGGCTGCCTGCAAGATATGGTATGAGGGAGATAGGAAGGAGAGTGTCCGCTCTAAAGCTTTTGTATAAGACGCGCAATCCATGTCAGCTTTATTACTGAGAAATACCAACAATGTGTGCAGCATCATGCTGTCCTTAACCCGCTCAATTCGCGGTCAATATCTCAGTCGATTCTTATGAAGCAATACACCGCAGTCTTTCATCAAGAACACCGAACATTGTGACGTTTTGATCTGGTATTTTTTTGCCTCTATTGAGGTAAGCTTCATCAACGGAGTTTCATGTGTTACCAAATTGCTGTGCCGTATACTTACGTTTAGAATCACTACAATTTGAATTTCTAGTCAAAAATAGTCGGTGAATGTTATTATTGCTTTACGGTTTACCCGGTAATTTTAAGAGTTTGAAAACTTAAGTATGAAAAAGCTTTATCATTATTTTCATGATTTCTGTGCATATTTCCCTTCCTCTCCTCATCAGTGATTGTGACGAGTACAACGTTCATGACAAAAATTTCCTTATCTACGTTCCTTGAAATTTCATTGTCGACAATACTAGGTTCTGTGTTGGTGGTGGTATTTCACCACGCCGGACTAGTGCTCTCCGTTTGCCATCCACTCTGCATTTACTATAATTCTAACAAAGCAGAAGACACGTACGTGCATTCTGGAGAACATTGTGTTTCTGTATATTTCTGTGTTACTCATTGGGCGGACGAATCGTGCAGCTCACGCAAGTGGCCCACATTTTTGGTCTAGCATACTAGTTTTTTGTATTCGGTCACTGGGATGAGGCGTGGCGCTCCTGTGTCAGCTGGAAGTGGTCCAGGTGGCAAGGCAGTGCCAGCAGCTGGACGCCGGAGGGTGAGCGAGGGATGCTCGCTCGCTCACACAGCCTCCCGTCTCAAACGTCCATTGATCCGTTTTCTCGGTCTCTCCCACCCCTCTGTGGTGCAACGCTACAGGCTTCACTTCTACCAACTGCGTGTCTTTGTGTACGGTATGATTGCTGATCAGCAGCTCGTATCACAGGGAAAAAGGTTGTCTACTCAAATGGTCAAAAAGTTTTTAAGTTGGATATCCCCATGATATTGTCATTTATTTCTGTATGGATATTAAGTCTTACATCGGGAAATTCAATCTCGTGTTTATGTTCCTCGAATTTAATGCTTCTCTAAACATAACATCATACACGCCACGCTTCAGCGAGAGGGAAGAGAGGTACTGTCTTATATGTGCTCCACACTTCAGAGCGTAAGTAGGTATTATTTCTGAGGATTTGCCTTTTCTCAAAGGTGCTCTTAGCCAGCCAATGCTGAATCAGCTCATGTTACTGAAATGTATATTTTAGTATGATGACAGTCATTGTGTAGGCTTTATGGTACCTATTTTCTCTCTTTGCTTTATTGCGACAGCTCTCGGCTTATTGAAGAAGCGGTTTCCAGCTCGAATACCTTTTTACTTCGTCGGCAATTTTCATCATGCTAGGTGCGATGGACTAGCTTTGTAACGCTCTGAGCGACTGCGGTTTTGTGCCTATTATAACCGATCCACTGTCAGTATCATAGCTACAGACGGCGATGGAACTGAGCGCTTCACCGTGTCGTTGGACATAACGTGGTGTTGTCCCTGCGCTGAGGTCCTCTTCTTCGAGTTCGTTTTCCCCTACAATGCCACCTAAAAAATGTTTACTGCAAATCAATTTCAAGTACACTTGTGCGTGCTGCGTGCATGCATGATTGATCTCAAGCACGCGTTTGCGTGCGCTGTACGCGCGTACGTCTTCTCACTAATTGGATGAACATTAACGCTGTACTCGGACATTGGAGTTGGATGGCGTGTTGTTATGGTGCGCCGCATCCCACAAGCGTGTCGTGTGGCCGATGGGCCTCGTGCTAGCACGTGCTTCTTGTGCAGGGCACGTGCTGCTTTTGCGATAGCGGGCTGCCTCGTCTCACAGAACTCATACGTCCACAAAGACCACATGTGCTTCGTGTGCTTTGTGGCACACGTATCACTCACGCGACGTGTGCACTCTCCTCGAGCACATGCGCCTTGTTGACTATTCAACGAATGCCTCCGATCCCCCGCATTTCGTAGAGCTGAATGGTACTGCGTGCACAGCGCACGTACTTCTAGCGTATAAATCATACCCAAAGCTAAATGTGGATTCTGCTCTCTAGAATATTTTGCGGCGCACTACAGGTACTTAGTACGTATTAGGTACCCACATCTCACGAAGGGTACGAGCATTTCGCAAACGGATGTCGCAGTTTAATTGAAAATTTTATATTGCGAGATCAGATTACGTTCTCGTACTCCCGTGTCGTGGACCATTCGAAGCATCATTAGTGCGGGACGTCTTCTGAACTTCATACGCAGGTCTTGGAAGCAAAACTTGCATGTCGAAATTGGCTCGGGCGTCCCTCTGAAATCCAGAGTATGTCTCGTAGGACTCGCGGCACGCGTGTCTCGTAGGACACGGAACGCGTGTCTCGTAAGACACGGAACGCGTGTCTCGTAAGACACGGCACGCATGTCTCGTGAAAGACAACACGCGTATCTCGAAGGACACGGCACGCTTGTCTCGTAGGACACAGCACGCGTGTCCCGTAAAACACAACACGCGTATCTCGAAGGACACGGCACGTGTCTCTTGCATGGACCAGGTCTCGAAGGACTCCGCGCGTGTGTCTCTGGGCCAGGTCTCGTAGGAAGCAGCACGTGTGTCTCTTGCATGGACCAGGTCTCGTGAAGTGTCAGTGTACGCGCGTCACGTGTAGGCCACAGCTGCAAGCAGCACGTCACCTCGCCCATTATCTGCTCAGCGGACCGGCGCATGGCCATCGCCGAGTCTCCAATTCAAGGTGAATTTTACGCTCCGCTCGTTGGTTATTGCCGCTCTTTAATATTCAGTGTGTTGCCAACTAGCCGTGCAGCTCAACATGACGCGTTGTCTTGTATTTCTAAGCGACTCCACCTTTGTTGAGGTTTATTTTCAGAGGAGTTCAGCAGCCGGCGGTCTGCTCTCTCGTAAGCGTATATCGGCTCTAAGAAGCCCGCTTTCATTCTGATTCGTTCATCGATATTCGTAACTCTTATGTGGCTGCAATAAATTACGCAATTGAGTATACGTACCTTGAAATATGGTTAAGATAGATTCATATGATATCCTTTTCCAGGATGTGCATTTTAGTATGGTAATGATAACAGCGTTTCTCAAAAATGATTCCGATGGAAGAAAGTCCATTGATAACTGTAGCAACTACAAACTTGAACCTGAACTACAAAGATTTTTCAAAATCAAGGGTTCTTAATCTGGGGTTCAGGGTCCCCTGACAGGTTCATCGATGGGCTTGAAGTGATAGATGAGAGTCGAATCAAATTAGTATTTATATTCGGTCTACAGTTTATACATAAAGTGCACATTGCATGCAAAGTTGTAATTGTAGAACTATTTGTGGGTAAGTGGGTGTACAGCCCTCATCTGATTGAAGCCAATCCCCTTAAGCTATTTATTTATTTATTTCCATTCGTCTGTATATTGCAGAATTATTTAGAGTTTTATCAGAAGTCTTGCCTTGAGGATAAATTGGTTGTGTCTTAGCAACCAAAATGACTCGTCAAATTCACAAATGAAATTTACAGGACTAGTAGATTTTCTTCTTCAGTGGAAGACAGTTTGGAATGATTGCTTAAAAGACTAGGATATATATATTTTTTTCGAATACAACGGTGTAAATTCAATACCTCGTTCGTTTTTGGTGGCCGTTGTACTGTTAGCTTAGTGTAGGCGCGAAGCCATCAAATTTCCGAGTTCCTGTTTCTCACTCGGTTCATAGTTGCTTATTAAGTGACTTTGGTATTGTTACTGTCTCGTTTTCTAATTTGTGATTTTATAGATGTGTAGAACGGTTCTAGTTAATTGGTAAACTTTTATTTATGACTGTAGAAAAATGTAGCCGCGCATTTCCATGGTACACCTTAACTTACGTTTAACGTAGTTGTATTGTATTGGTATTACGGGACATTAAACTGCTCAAATCGAAGCGTAAGTGATGCACCCTTAAAGTGGGCGCCCGCGTGTGCGTGTGTCAGAGCTCACGTGCCGCAGCTGACGGAGGCCAATTATGGTTGTCCTTCTCGTTGTGGCGTCCCTCATGCGCTATCTTTCGACGCTTCGCCGCCCACTTCTCGATCACACCGATGACCCTTTATACCTGCGATAGCGTCCTGCTAGCTTTTACCCTGCAACAAATGTGTAACACGTTCAACTGAAATTGATGTGCTGTACGATCTACTTCTTGTTGTATTTTTTTAAATTGTGTGGTAATGATGAAGATGACGTTTGAAATTTTATATTAATTTATATGAAACCCAACGTTAATTCATTAAGAGCCAATAATATTAATTCATATGAGATTCATTCTCGGATCCAGTTCTCGACAATTTTGATCCTCTGCACTGGGAATGCTTCCAGTTCACCGTCGCGACTATGTGTCACTATACGTTTGTCTTGAGCTCCCTGTAATTATGTGCACGCTTGTAGTGTGTACCTTTTCGTGCGCAGTTTTTAGGATTAGGGTTTCTTGGTTTGCGGTGAGCGATGCGTGGCAACCAAGGAATCTTCCCTATATCCTTACGAAGAATTACATTTTAATTTATTTTGGAGTGAAATTCCAGACATTCGTAGCAAATTTGTACAGAATCATGCAAAAACTTCATTTGATTCTGCTTAAGTAACAAGTTTCTTAAGTAAAAAATGAGAGCACAAAAGATTTTAAATGTAGAACGAATGCTGTATAATGAAATTGTATTAAAAATGAAAATGGTTTTAACAATATTACGAAAATAGTGTGAAATACAAGAAATACTTCAGCGCAAAAAATCGCTTAGGTATACAAAAATGACTAGGCACCGTTTATATATAGATAACAAGAGTCTTCAACAGTTCCAATTTGAAAACAGTGTTTAAATGTAGCTTCAAATTCTCTTTTTTTAGACTCAACTCAGTAAGTTATTTGTAAACTACTGAACAAATTAGGTTCTGAAAAAGAAAGATCTTAGAATTCTTCAACTGTAGAACGCTGCGGTTTATTTTCGAGCGATACTATAGATGGTTGCCATGTTCCGTCTCCGTCTTAAGGCTGTATTCTCCACTTCTAAATTTGAATAACCGTCTTCCTCAAGTCGCTTCATTGTGGTGCTATTCACCGTAGGCCGAGTCAATTTTGCGAGTCGCGTCGGCACTGTCTCTTTTTTTGAGTTCATGAAGCATTGAATGCTTTTAATTAAGCTACGTCCATGTTCGAAGGGCGGCAGTTGATGAAATTTTAATTTCATGATGTTACAAAAAATTAATTGCACTGTGTTCTTAAAATCATATTACTATTGCTTTATGACGTTAGATGTTTTAAGAAGGTACTGTTAACTTTTGAAAACTAAATCAGGAATTAATAATGGGATGAATTCAGTTTTGGTTGAATATTTTGAAGTCTCTTTTTCACTGAACAGTCAGCCATGCTCCTGTCAGCCTGCTTGATTGGGGAAATATTTTTTGGTGCTTGCGATGATTTTTTATTGAATCCTCCAATGCAGCAAGGTTTCGTCGGGTACAGTATCTTGAAAATAACTCTTAACTGTTTTACTCGTATCTCGCGCAATTTTCGCGTCTCGTGGTCATTTGACAAGTCATCAATCGCAAGGCTTCGATATGAGCTCTTAAGGCTCTTTTGTTTTCTACTTTGCATGGTCTCGCCATGTCTGAGTTCGCTGTCACGTGGTGGGTGCTCGCCCCTCCGTTCAGGTCAACATGAAACTTCAGCCCGTCGAGTGTTACGAAGACACCTCGCCCCGGCTTTCAAATGCTCCCTATGCTACTGATTATATCGTCGACATTTTTGAGCATGATGACTACGTGGACTCCGTGGGAACTCTAGCCAGAAAACCAACTCAAAACAACTACATCTAAAAACAAAAAACAACAATTAGTTACTCGGAAAAACAATTTGACAAGGTTTGATCAAATTTGAATTACAATTTACGTGTTCAGGTCTCAAAGGGTCAAAACCGCTCTCTCGGAGGTCCTATGTTCATAATTATCTTAAAAAACTGTCACTGGCTTAAAGTAAGGATCTTTTCTTTCTTGTGGATTACAAACATGGCATGATACGCGTTGTGTGGGACTTTACCTCATGAACGTCATGTAGAAATATTTTCCGTTTATTCCACCGGTAACCTTTCCAATAAATGAATCACTGAAAAAGTACGTATTTTCTATGTTTCTTGTGTCTATTTTAAATAAGCGTCAAGGAATGTTGTGAACTTGTCAATGTTTGCCCATTTTCAATACACTGGATACCTCTTGGAACGTGTTGACATTTATAATACGATATATCTTGCTGCTTGATGGATGTGCCATAATGAGTTTTCTGCATTATCTAAGGAATCCTGAGTAAAATTGAGCAAGCTCAGTGACTGAGCAGGTTTGCAAAATTATTTGCTCGCCATCATTTTTTTTACGAGTTTGAAGCGTACAATTCGTATTGAGTTTGAATGTCGTATCTAGAGCGTGTTGAAACGAAGGGATGTTTGGAGGACGTGCAGACTAGGGAGAGGTGATGATGCTGAGCGCTGTGCGGGGACCAGCTGACATGAGTGTGTGAGGGCGCTGAGGAATGACTGGCTTCAGTTGAGGGCAAACATCCCTCACGCTCTGTCCTATGTGGCCGTGGCTCTCTCCTGTGCCCTTCTCACGACGCTAGCGACAGCGCAAGTGATACTGATAATGAGAGCGAGCAATGTAGTTTTAAATAGAGGTAGTTAGTTATTCTCACTTGAACACGGTGTGAAAATCAAAAGCATTTTGAAAATATATTGATGGATTATTAATTTTTGCGTGGCCAGTTTTCAAGGGTTTGAAAATGTTGTTACATTATATGTAAACCAAGTCTTACTCCATCAGTTCCTCCTTGCTAATCACGTAAGCGATGAGTTTTGCTCGTCAGACCTGCACAGTCGACATTGTTCAGGCGGTGCTGAACTTCCTTATGGTAGATTGGCGAAGCGATTGTGTGGAGAAGTTGCTAGTGATTTTGTGTTACACTGTTCAAAATATACAAACTGAGCATTACGAAATTTATAGTCTCAATTTGCAGTATGGAGGGAAAAATATATTTTTAAATTGAATTGTTTTCAGGTCATCTCTTTAAACTACCCGAAATTTTTCTGTCTTCAGTTTTGGTTGAATGAATGCCAGTCTCATAAAGAAAGTCGACTTGAAATGCTTGTGCTTGATATTTTAAATTGAAATTTCCAGACTACCCTAAATGAACATTCTCTATAGATGCGTCATGCTATTTGGTTTATTTTTATTTCGTGGCTAATCTAAATTAAACTTTTCTGTGTTTCAGAGTAATGTACGTACTCAAACAAATGTTGTAAAAATTCGGGTCAGTGAAAGTTGAACTGGCGGTCATTTTACAAGCTCAAGTCCTCCTCTTGTGAGGCCTACTACTGTCCTGAAGATCTAGCAGGAATGTGCATAAACGTTTACAGTTTTCGCTTACAAGGCTTAAATAGAGATGAGCCGAGTCCACGGAATTCTAATCCTTGCAAAATATCAGTATAACTTTTTGCAAGCGTATGTTGTGGGTTTAGGATTAGAAATGTGGCCTACTGGAGATATGTATTTCAGTCGTAGCCTTAGTGCGAGTTCCACATGTGCCATTTTGACGCCAAAACTTTCGTTCCCCGTCTGTGTAGAGTGAGTGAGTTGATGAACTTGTAACCAGTGTTCGTCATCCTGCCACCAATACTGTTAACACTCCTCAAACCGTGTAGTGACACGCGCTCTGATGTGTTGGACAATTCGTTCACATTGCGTTATCGAGCGGCAGGTGTGTCCACCCAGCCCGCCCTAATTGCCCGCCTGTTGCTACCATTTGAAGCGCCTCGGGAGAGTGCGGCGTGTTTGTTCGCGTCTTTCACCTGGAATTGATGCTACTTTTTAGGGTGTGCCGTTAGGAGACACGTGAGGCTCTACGCAAAAGTTACGGGACTGAATGATGTTCTCGTGATATTGTCATGTACACACAGGAGGTGAACCTGATAATTCCGTTGTTTGATTTTCAAATTAAGAATTCAATAGGAGGGTTCTAATTTCGGAATTATCATATGATAGTGTTTTACATCAGTGCAAGATTGAAAATGGTCTAAAGCTTCCAAAATCGCTCATACCTTGGATCAGCAGTGTCAGTTTAAGTAGAATTTCGTTACAGGCACATTTCTGTAGACAGCTTGGTTAAAAATTAGCTTCTACTTTTAGAATGAAAAACTCATAAATTTTGTGACGAATTCAAATTATGACAAACAATTTAATTAGAAAATGCTTCGGAATTTAGGTCGAAACTAAGGAATTTGTGCCTTAATTCCAGAATACTCACTAAAATAGGTAATGATGACAACCACTTCATTTTAGTCTCCGCTGTTTCCTCCCCGGAAAGCCCCCCCGGGAAGCGATAGTAAGGTAGTAGGGTCTATAAAATTCTCTATAGCTTCAAATCTTTCGTGCGGATGTCATCGCGATTGAAATGGTTTTGTATAGTTGCATTGCATAACTTATGCAAATATTTATTATGTTTATTTCATCTTTACCTCGCGTCATATAACTTGGTTACCGATATTTTTTAACTTTCCATCCTGTCAGTCATCGGTTCAGTATTTCTGTTGTTCAAGCAGTGACAGCATTCACAAATTATGGCTTTTGCTATCCATACTTGTTCATGTTGCTATCATACTAGTGATGCATAAATCGTTCATGCTATACGTGAAAAGCGGGAATTCATGGTTGAAATTGTGTGTCAGGCCAGAATATATCCATTTTATGTGTCCGAGTATTGTCTAAAATCATTCAAGGTCATCATAGACGAGTGTGTAGAGCGAAAGCCGTGTTCAATTCTTGTCGTATGACAATTGTGTCTTCGTTGCAAATTTGTTGCCATAAGACATCGAAAGTTTTTGAGATGGTACGTTTATTTAACTCTACTGCTTCGATGGTATGAATTTTACTTTATTCGTTTCTCTAAGAATTTAAGATACAGTTTTGCAAAGTTGAAGTGAGTAAAGCACCGCATTAAAATTTGCCGTTAATTATGAACTCTGGAATAGTTCTACACTACAGTGAATATTGAAGCATAAATTGCAGCCTCAACAAATGTAGGAAGATTCAATTGCAAGAGTGGAAGCATGCATTGTAGTGAGTGGGGCAGCCCAACCCACCCCTGGAAGAACGACTGTTGTAGTGCCATCACCAACCAAGGCCTTGCAGGTCGTGCCTGGGGCGCCTCGGCCGGCATCCCGTGGCACTCCACTTCTTCAGTCTTCGTTGCCCCACCCACTCCTCCTTATCCTTATGGTGTGTAACTGTAGTGGGTGCATTTAGCTTTTTACTAGTTTTTTTTTTACTGTAATATCCTTCGGGGTAACGTTATTTTTGGGAATGTTTTGTATCGTCAGCCGATAATAGCGTCTACTCGAAAAATTATTTCAGTGCTCTTGAGATAGTAAAACTCGATAAAATGACTTGTCGATACGCTAACAGTGTAGTAATAGTAGTAGACTATGCCACTTATTTGTTAGAGTTTGCTTCGATGGGACAGTAAATATTCATTGTTCTAGCTTGTGTTGTGAGATTTCTATTCCGTTGCCATTTTCGGTAAAACGACTCAACATCGTTATTTAGGGTTGTTTACAAAGAGACGGTTCAAAGAATTGATCGTCATAATAATTGAAGAGTGTTAAATCAAGCGGAGTGCTCATCACTTTGTTATCAATTGCCACAATAGTGCATGAAATAATGAACTAATTGAATTTTCATTTCGTCAGTTTTCTATATCGCTTCAGTATAAATTTCCGCAAAATGTAAATCGTCTAATTTCATCATCGCATCAACGACCGCATGATGGAAGTAGATTTTCTCAAGCTTCGAGTTGAGTTTTACGTCGTCGGACAAAATGCTGGACCAATGTAAAGTGGAGCGGACTCATTGTTTTGCTGCGATGTCGATGCGTGGAGACCCTGTTTTGCACCTACTGCTATTGCGCTGAAGCCTTTGGTCTTTTAGTGACCTCGATTCGAACAATACCGGAAACCTCGGAAGAAATATCGATGATTTGGTTGCAATGCGCTTTATTGAAGGTCGAGTCACTAAATGTTATTAGAGCAGCTCCGTAATTAATTTCTGATGTGCGATATGACCACGTTTCAAAGTAATTTTTTGCAGGAATATAGCGGCTTGCCTCACCTCTCAAGGCTCTTTTTTGATACATTCACTCAATATATTGCTCATGGATTTGAACGCGATGTTGTCACGTACGGATAATGACTTTCGTTACCCTGATGTGGTCTCCATTTTAATTCTTTATGAAAATGTATTGTTTCCTTATTACTAAATCTGATCTTCGGGTAAATTTTGTTTCCTCATGTTTTTTTACATGGAAGGATTCAGATGAGCACGGCTACTATTTTTGACAGTTGTTTGTCCTGATTTTTTATGGATTGAAAACGTGAAAACTTGATGTGTTAGCCGTGCTGAATGAGTTTTCGTTTAGTGTAAGAAGGAACTGTGCGCGTCATAAAATTAGTAGTATAAGTTGAGAGAGGTGGTCGAGGAGGAAAATTTTAGCGATAGTTAAGACTCTTCAACCAAATGGGTATTCTAAGAAGTAATGTTAGCATAATCGTGAAATGGAGTGTGGTCTACAAATGTATACTAATAAAAGTACGTATGATGGAAGACCCCAGTAAACTATTGTCAGAGTATTTCATTNTGCCGTTTCTTCCTCTTCATTCTAAACTTGCTATTCCTAAGCTCCGGCGATCCTGTATGGGAACTCACCTTATGCACAGATTCCCCCGTTCCCCTGAGTCCGTGCCAAATGGTCCCTTCTCTATCAAGGCGATGTAGTCTGAGTCACTATAGTACAACTGTTCAGCTTACTCGATCGTCCATCTTCAGGTAGAGCGCTCGGTGAGTAGAACCTGGCTATTGCATTGCTCTCAAACAAAATTTTATTCGATGAAAGATCTCATGCTTAGCACTATTAACTATTCTTGAATTGAACAAATTTACTAATTGTGCCATTATTCCCTTAAATCATCCGAAGAGAATTCTTTAGAAATTACGCTTGCAAAATTCTGGAAAAAATTCATATCATGTAAGTGATGACGAAGAAATGCAAAATTGCAACTAATTCAAGCGTTCAAGGTCGTCCATAAAAAGTGAATTTTACTTAAAAAATTACTGATGCAACACAACAGTATTTACTTTGGAGTCCAAATTTTAATGCCGGTAAGAAGCTGTTGTACCGATGGAACAGTGAGGCGAGATTGTGAAGATTTCTATAACCATTAAGTACTTGAAAAGGCTCGTCTGTTTCAGTCAGTGTGGAAACACTGAACGTGCGAGGTTTTCTGGCACGAGACCATTTTGTTGAGCCTCATCGTGACCCCGACAGCATGAGCAATTGCCCTGCCTGTTTCCTAAATTTTGATGACCCTGTTCGCCTTCAGAGCGTGCGTGCTCCTTTATATGTGGTGGTGGCCTCCACGTGCTGCTCGTGCACGAAATCAGTAGAGTTTTCCGTGTTGCGTTGAACACGGTGATTTTTGTTTTGGCCTCTTTGGACGATTGCTAATGACTTTTGAGAAAGTCATGAACACCGCCCGCACGTGTTCTGTTGGTGAAGAAATTTAGTCATGGTATTGTGTTGTTAATTTACATCTTCATGTTGATTTTTGTTTTTTTGTGTCGAATTTTTATTTTTTTGTGGTTGAACGTATCCGTATTTGTTATTTCATTATCAACATGTTTCTTCCACTGCATATATTCATCATTTTCATTTTGTTATGAAGAATTGTTTTTACTTCACATTAGATTCATGATGGAATAGATCTCTGTCTCTCTAAGTTCGTGTAAGTGTGGCGTGTGAGCTACAGTAGGACTATCGCGACACGGTGTCCTAATTTTACTGGTCTTTAATTGCATGGTTTTTATTTGTCGCGTGATAGACACTACGTGTTACCGACCACATGCCTCACACGGTTGTGAGGAAAGATTTCCAGATGAAATTATAATTGTAGTCCTGCAGGAAGCGACTCGATATCTGGGTGTTGTTCCCTCTTATTTTTCAATCGAGAAAACGTGCTGGGGGTAGACGAAGGGTTTCCCGTTCTCGACTATCCTAATGGTGTCTTTTTTATAAGACATCAAGGAACTGTAACAAATTTACAATCTATTAAGTGTCTGCGAAAATTTACGTATCGGCCTACATTGAATTTATCCCGCTATATAAGGTCGAGGCGTGTATGTAATTGGAACTTACTTTGGTTGGTTTGATAGTAATTTCTTTTTGAACTATAATAATCACCTTAATTTGAAAATCCAAAATTTTGTATGATAAAAAAATTGTAACTGACAAAGACACTGTAAAATAATATTTCTATCTCCATTAAATTAAAGTATGTGTGCATCATCAACTGCGCACATCGGTGCCATAATGATTGAAAGGATTAATTAGACAGATTTCGAAATACACCAAAAGTCACTCCAACGATTACTTTACCATTTCTTACTTTAGGTTCATTCCTGCGTCGCGGATATCTGCTAATTATTCATGCCCAGTGAACGATTTTCATCCCTCCCAGGAAGATGCTTAGAATAAGAGTTCTTTGAGTTTATTCAACTTCAAGATGAACTTGTCAGTCGCTCCTTGGGAATAAGTGGGTTTTTTGAGCTCTCTCTTCGATGTTTACTGAGAATGCGTCCTCGGCTGCATATCTCAATTAGGGCTCGGCATTCCCAAAACCAAAATGCGTTTTCGTCTGCATATGTCAATTACAGCTCGGCATGCTCAAAAACCAAAAGTATCCGTGGCTACTCATCACATAATCATGTGCGGTCATCAAGAGTCTTGTGAAAGCAGTTGGTTGGCAAAGGTATCGTTTCTATCTTATTGTACATTGATGGTAGTATTATTTTTGAATGGTAGATAGTTAATAAAATAAATTCATTTTAAGCCTTTCTCGACTATTAACATTGTTTGTGATGGGGAACGGTGTTTATTTTTAGTTTTTCTCATTATATTTTACCTTCCCCTGGAATTCATTTTAAATCATCGTGACTTTTTTTCAAACAACGCTGTAATGGGAACACCAAACCGCTTAGAAAAAACTTCTGCATCCTTGGCTTTCTGTATTATTTAGCGTGCGTTTCCTCAGACTGACGCCAATTTATGATCACCGTTGCGCCCCAGCAAGTGTTGTCCACCAATAAATTTAGTTAGGTGGGCGTGCATGGCCTTGGTGACTGCGACGTGACTCACCGTGGGACGCCAACTTCTTCTGCCGGCTTTCCACCTCGTCATTTCTTCATCCAATTGCACAAAACTCTAGTGATGGCTTCACTGAAAAAATATACTTCACCGAATTGAAGAGTTACTTGCGACTATTATGATGCGATAGTTTAAAAAACACTTTTTCGTATCCACTGGGAGTGGAGTACAAAAATTTGCCAATTGTAAATGGTGGTTCAGTGCGATATGTGGAGATACAATGTCTTTAGGTCAAGTCAGAAACGAACTTCATTTTTCCAGCTTGGATTGGAATATTGTACATTCCTAATTTTGTATCTGTGTAACTATACGTCAAGAATTTAATGCTCCTTACTCGAGTATTTCACTGTCTGCACGGTAGTTCAAGAAACAAAAGTTTCAGGAGGCGACTGTTGGTGAACTTCCATTGTTACGAGCTTAGCTCGTATATCTTCTATAAACGTAGCGAGCGGCCTGAATTTTTCTTAACTTCATAGAAATGAGAATACATCGTTAAAATTACCATAATCTAACTTTAGAACCTCAGTCATTTTCTGTCTTGAAGCTTTATATTTGAAAAAAATGAGAGACCATGAATTCCGTAATGTATGTATAATTATAATACTTTATAGTGAACAGGACTGTCATTGCAGAAAACCTCTTTGCAAAATCTTGAAAACTTGTATAGGTTTATTTGAGACTTAAAAATGCCATAAAACTCTCAATCGGGATAAAATTATACTTCGCAATCAGTATCAGTTCAAAGGCTTTCATGTAATCCTGGAACCAAAATTTAATGTAAATTAGGAATCCATAGTGCGAATTCGAAGTCATTATAATTCTGAAATTATCGTGCAAACGAGCAATTTTGGAACCTTATTGGAATCATTAACCAAATGCCAGATAGCCCGTAAAACCTTAATTCTTTACCACTAGTGAATCAGTTTTGGATTAGCTCTTATGTACGTAGTAAACCAAATTAAATATAGTCTTGAGTATACCAAACACCATCGATGATGTAACTTGAGCTTTGTACACTTTATTCTTCCAACTAATTTGAAATTATTACAATATTTGATTTTGGGTCGTTATTTGGTAATTGAACCAGTGTACTTATGAAGTTTCGCAACAGCTGAGCAAGAACCAATGTCGTCTATACTGAAGATAGGACGGCAATCTTTAGTTCTGTTTCAAATGACTGGTGGGATGCCAGCAGTGTATCAGTGTATCGTACTAAATACTAGAGCGGCCAATAGTACGCTGCCAAATAGTGGTCGGCACGTCAGCAGTGCGGCAGGAGCCGAGGACTGCGCGGTTTGCAGTCCGTCTCGCGTTGTTGGTGCCTGGCGCGCGGAAACCAATCTTTTATAGTTTCTTGTCATCTCGTCTCCTGATGTAATCACGTGATTTTCATGGCCCGGTTCACTTCATTGGTGCCCAAAAAATCTGAGATTTCACCCGAGATGATGTTTTTATTTGTTTCCTTGAAAAAAGATTTTCCATGTCCTCAAGTTCGTTTTTTTTTGTGGTTACGAGTTCTTACCTACACTCTTGTTAGCGCAAGTATTTCTTATGTTTGACTTGCTGTAACTTTTAATTGAAAATGAGCAACACATAAAGGTTTGTATTAAATCAACATGTATTTCAAATATGTGTGATATCCTGAACTGTGAGTGGATAGAAATGGCGTTCACGTGCTTAATTCGGAAATTCCTGTAACCAATTATTTTATGACAATTTATTCATTTAAGAAAGTTCTTATAAATATTAAAGGTCAACTAGTTTTTGTTGTTTACAAAGTGTAGATAAAGCTTGCTTATGTGAGAATTTCTTTCACCAGCTGTTTCAATGTAGCAAAGCATACAAATATGTACATTTCATGGTGCTGTGCTGATGTACTCTTCATTCCTTCTCATGATGTATTCATGTATTAAGGCTTGATACACTGCTTTATTTCATTCAAATTTTTCTTTGTCTTTTTAGCAGTGCAGAAACGATCTTGACTTTTTGAGTTACTGCATCCGTTTCTGAGTTATCATGTCACTCTCCAAAGGTACTTTTTCTGGTTCGTGTACTACTTTGTGCTGTTTTTATATGTTGCAAATGTTTCGCCTCATAAAACGACTTAATATACTCTCCTCCTGAAACGAGTTCTCTATTTAATAGGAAGGTATATGAATGTGTGGTTTACATGGTTTTAATGTCCTTTAAATTCTTAATTATTTAGAAGGTTTGATTGAAAAGATTTGTCGTTACCGTGAACCTTTAGCTTTGTGTTTTACAGGAGTGTCGTATCCTGAATTTTGTTCACATAACTTTTATACAAGGTTCGTGATGCTCTATTCTTTGTATCCATCGAGTTGGCTGACCTAAGTACACCCGGTGAGCTACTTCGTGCAGTATCTAGAATCACTAATCATCGTTCTCAATGACTCTACTGTACAAAAATCTTGAAAAGAGTTGTTGCATGCGCCATGATACAGTTTTATGCCTTTATTTCTTTCAAGAGTCCACTTGTGCTCACGCCTGTGTCAATTTGGGTGTCGAGTAAGACTAGGCTCTATGCGACCTGTCGTTCTGTCTGTACGCTCGATCAGGTCCCGAACTTGAGGCTGACCACACTGCGTCTATTGTGCCTTGTCGGTAATTCTCTTGCTCCCTCTAGCGTGCATGGTTTAGTGCCTCCACACTCAGCAATTCAACTTTGTTTTCTTTTCGAGGAGAGCTGTCGTGATGCTTTGCCGTTGAGGAACCCCCGGTGTATAGGAATTCGTTTTTTATTCGGACCGTTTGTGCATTGTACGGATTGTATAACTAAACAGCGAGTATTTTTAACAATAATAATCTTTGAAAATTTGTGACATATGCTTCAAAATATTGAACTCATTGTCATCAGCATTTAGTTTTTTATGATATTTCTTTCCCTGCTGTTTTCATGTTTTATAAATTACTCAGAAAATGTAACTTCTGCTATTGTTTCACGTCCTCTGTCGATCTTCTCTCATTAAATTTCGCGACATAAAAGTTTCGTTGTATTCAGTTTCATCTTTATTCTTCGCATTGATAGGGTCGTTTCTTATTTTTTGCTCTGAAAAATACATCAATTAGTGGCATCAGAGTATTGAGTGAAGCAGCTCTGCCGGTTATGTTCAGTCGTTTGAGGAATGTACGAGCCTTTCTATATCACTTTCTGGCAAGTCTTCATCGTTACTGTTTGCATGTACGACCGGATATTTTAACATTGAGAGTGCGTAGTTATTCTCCCAAAAAGTGACATCAGGGAATCAATTTTTCTGGCTCTCCCGAAGTTCCAGCCCTGAAGTACGACCGAGAAACGCTTGCGGCGTTTCCTTGAGCTGCCGATGCAAAATATTCCTTTATTCAAATTTATTTTACTGCAAAGGAGATACCAAGCAGAATTTTTCTATTATTGTGTATAGATTGTCAATTTGATCGTTTGTGTGGCTGACGCATGTGCGGGAGCTATCAGAAGTCGATCGAGAGAACATCGGCGCGCGGTGGTGGTGAGTTAGCGCCGAGTTGCGGTCCGGTGCCGCGCGTGTGAACGGAAGGAGTCGCCTCCTACCGCCATCTTGTGCCGCTCCTGCTGGACCCTCCACTGCCGCCCTCCACCTGTTTCTGGTAGCTTCTCACCGGCCTTTCCTCTCAAGTTCTATTGTTTTTCTCTGTAGTTTTCAATCATTATATTCCTACAGTGTAGTTGTCGAACTTTGTGTCCGATCCCTTGTTATGAATTATGTGGCTCGTAGACTACAGACGCTAGTTTCTTGTCCTCAGCGTAAAACTTTTTCGAAGCTTTCCTCGATTTTCCTTAAGTGGTCCTTGCAATCAATTTCATTGTAAATTTAATTATTATGAACAGTTCAAGATCTCGTAAAATTTCCACACTATACGCGGATGGTTTGACCAACGCTTGAAATAGCTACTCATGGGCAATTCGGTTTTCTTATCATCTATTCTCTCGATCGTTTCATCTTCTTTTTCAAAAGTTATTGATACTATTGATGATATCCGTGTAAACCACTCCAAGTGTTCATGGCGCGAAGATTTTTTCTTCTAAGGTGTTTCATTTTTGCGTTGTTCGATAGTCTAAAAAAACGCAGTGGGAGCTTAATTTTGAGTGATCGTACCTTGCTTCTTATCTCCTCTCGCCTATCTTGGGCCTAATTAATTACTCGAGTACAAATAATTTATACTCTATTTTTCGTGCACTCCTGTTTTGTGAGTCTTTCGAGGTTT
The DNA here is from genome assembly GCA_014899125.1 of Orchestia grillus. Lineage (NCBI taxonomy): Eukaryota > Metazoa > Arthropoda > Malacostraca > Amphipoda > Talitridae > Orchestia > Orchestia grillus. Next base: position 55,226 of record VOMN01088786.1, read on the forward strand.
TAAAGGTCTACATTCAATGTAAATTTCAGCGTTTACGTTGACAATTACCATTGAACCTCACGTAAATAACGTAATCAATGTTATTTGCGACAGAGAATCTTGCTTCACTTGTCACCCTATATTTTTGCGTGGGTATTTTTCAGTTTAAGTTCAGTTCAAATGACGGCTGGGCTTTTGAGGTGGCCTAATTCGATACTTGTATATCATACTTCCATGCTTTCCATTTTTAATTTTCGGACAAAAAATTACCCTTCGTAAATTTTACAATTAATTTGGTGATGTAATTTGTATGCAGTCTGCTTTTGTGTGTGTGCACCAGCTTCAGGAATATGACTGAGCAACACCGAACACGGTGAATAATCAAAGACGAGCCAATGTAACGCATATATTTTTATGAGCTTACTTTATTAATAACCCTGATGGAAATGTTGCAGCGTTACAACGGGCTTTATTACACTTATCTTCCTATAATGAATGGTTTCTGATGTAAATCCTCCTTAGCTAACTCCGTATGATGGTTCCTTCGGTCCAACTTGCTATGAAGAACCCTTTGTAACTGACTTCTTATGATGGGTCCTTCGTAACTGACATGCCATGTTGGGTTCTTTGTACCTGACATCCTATGATAAGTCTTTAGTACCGGACATCCTATCATGGGTCCTTGTTAACTTACATCCTATGATGGGTCCTTGTTAACTGGCATCCTATGAAGAATCTTTTGTAATTGACATCTTATGATGGGTCTTTCGTAGCTGACATCCTATGATGGGTAATTTGTAACTAAGCTGACTGTCGCTTCTTTTTAAGGTCTTCCTAGGAGTGAACAAAGGTTTACTTATTTGATCATCAATGAGTAAAAATGTGTCCACCCAAAATAATCTTAGACATTTACCGTCCACTTCAGCCAGCATTGCGCGTCATCTCGACAAAGATGCTGTCAGACAGACACATAAACACGGCCTTACACTTCATGCAGCCTGTCATCTCGACAAAGATGCTGTTAGACAAACACATAGACACGGCCTTACTCTTCATGCAGCCCGTTATCTTGGCAAAGATGCTGTTAGACAGACACATGAACTCGGCCTTACACTTCATGCAGCCTGTCGTCTCGACAAAGATGGTGTCAGTCGGGCGGAGCCTGGGCTGCGTTCAAGCCAATGAGAACGCTCTCGAGTCGGGGATGCGCCCCCCGAATGTGTATTGATTAGCGGTTTGGGTTTGTCTCACGTACTTCGGATGACACCGAAAAGCGCTAACTTTCTTCCTAAAGCTGTGCAATCTATCTTTCTTTCCAATACTCGATGGATTGTTTTGAGTATTATCTTAAAAGCTGTATTTGTTAATTTTTCGTTCGTCGCCAATGTGACTTACCGCAGTGTTTGTGTAAATCAACTGTAATTTTTGTAGCTCCAATTGTTTGTTAGACGGAGGGAAACCATATCTCACTTGCGAAAATGGTCTCCGTTAGTTGGTAAACTATATGAACACGTTATGCAAATTCATGCACGACGATGGTTTTCCGTGAGTGGAGTTTCCCCGAAATCAAACCTCAGCACTCAAAATGATGGAACTTTTGTGAAGTCCATGTTGACATAAGTCATAAGGCATAAGATAAGGCTTCAAAACATGGTGCAGAATATTCGTTATATTTGTCTTTCGAAGGAAAGCAGTTCTTCGTAAGAACATAAGCATCCAATTATTTCGTTGTATTTAAAGCACATCTTGAATTAATCATCCAAAAGAAGAGTTTATAGTCTTCCTATTCTGACATCTATATTCTACTATCCATGCTGCTGCTGGGTATTGAAGATACGTGTTCGAACTTATCAGTTGTTTCAGAGACCTACGGTATAGACTAGAGTATGTCTTCTGATCCTGGCACATATAGACTGCCGCTACAGCGGAATAGACCCTGCGTTTCTTCTTACCTTATTGGAACTTCGAGTAGGTTATGTACAGCAGTCAAGCGCGCGCAATGGCAATGCTTGTTGGTCCATGTTTACAGTTTTTTAGGCTTCGATCATTGTATATTCGTTTCAAAGTAATGATTAGCTGAGTTCGAATCGCTCGCTTCTGCATGCTCGTACACGGTTGCCCTTGTTCGTAAGTTGCGCTCCTCGCTTCATTATCCGGCCCAGGAGTCGGTGAAGAAGCTGCACTGAACAATAGTAATGGAAGGTCGTGAAGTCGTTACTGTGATGGACCATGGGAGCTGTGCTCCGGCCTTCACCTCACCATCTTCTTGATACTTCTTTGCCTCAGACAAGGCGTCATGTATCTTCCCGACTAATCACTAATTCATGTACTGCTATGAAAAAATGTCTATGAGTTGTTACTTTGTAAAAGGCACTCGACAGTCTTAGATTAGAATGTTTCCATTTCCTGGTACATAATATTAGAGCGCACGCGACTGATTAAAATAATTATAAGTCAGTTCAAGTGCGAAGCCTGCAATGGCTCCTACGTACGGAGCGCGTCTCGACGAGCGAGGGTCAGATTTCCAGGACATTCGGGCATCAATCGGAGAACTTACAGTGTTAGAAAAACCATCTCATTCAAACCCTCGAACTTTCTACGATATGTGAATTATCCCTTCAGATTAAACAACTTTTTAATAATAAACTCAACAAGCAACGTAATAGATCTTAGAATTCTGGAATCATGGTACATATGCAAATAAATATGAAATTCTGATCTAACCTCAGTCCCCTTACATCTTGCCTAAACCTTCTGGCTAAAATATACACAATTTTTTATTACACGCAGGTTGACTAAGTAGGGACTCTTTTATTTTGTCTTGGTCTTTGCTTTCTTATTAAAGAAATGTGTATATTACCGCTGTAATTTGTTATGTAAGTTACGTTACGTGTTTCATATTTTCAGATGACATTCACTGATGATGTTATTTTACGAAACAAGATTGGTTTGAGTGTTAAATATATGTTTTTATAGCAACGATTGTACTTCTTCTTATATGCAGGGGTTAGATTCCTTACTCATATACTTATTTCAATTATTTAGACATAATATTTTTCATATTTGTGTACTTACGAATAAATGATCGCAAACTAAACAATCGTAAGCAGAGGCAAGCGAGTGGTGTAAATATATATAGATATAATTTATATGTGTACTATCACTTTAACGTGTATATGTATGGTATACATTGTATAAGTGTATAGTACACATTGTATATATATTAGAGCGTTGGTTTACCATTCCTTACGGCTGTTTGGTCGGAGCAGTTCAGTTCTTTTGCATGTTGTACCGTGTGGCCTGTTTTCTTAGGGATAAGTTAGGTTGACTAAGCGCATAATGTCCTTTTGAAACCCTAACTTAGCGGTATTATTCAAGAGGGAAACAATTTTTGGTTTCCGAATCACTGTATAGTTCTATGCTTGCCAAATGTTCGCCTCAGTTGTACTCGCGTTTGCGTAAATAGGTTACGTTTCCGTCTAAGCTTTGTACTTGAAACATAACACGTCTTCTTGCTACCCTTTTGGCATAATAACTCGTGTGATTAGTGCTCATTTAACCATTTAGGTTTGTTAATAATAAAAAATGATAGTAATAATCTAACGCTTTCTGCACGCCGCCTAAAATACAGGATGGCTGTGGCCAGGATACGAATGCTACTGGGCGTATCATCGTAAGCCGCTTTCAGTTTGTGAGATACGTATTTAGTTGTCGTACGTCACAAGTTCTAAAACCTGTCAAGGTTCGATCTGTATTCCATGTTGAATGTGGGGCTCAATAAGCTGACGAGTTTCAGTTCCTTTCACGGAATTTGTGATGCTAATGCTCTGCGTCAAAATGTTGCAATTTAACACTTGTGGAGCACCTGCAAGTCCTCTCGAATGGTTTTACTGCGTAACCTAACGACTGTTTATGGCTAATTCGGTAGTTTTATGAATCATAAGAATTCATTTTATATTTAAACAGCCACCGATATCAACTGCTTTTATAATTTCTAAGAGTATCAAAATGCACAACAGTTTTTCACCCTTTGTGTATGATCATTCACGTATTTCGTAATGTCACTCCATGTTACCTTGCTCGGTAATTTTACTAATGGTCGCTATGATGCATACCTTCTACGGCATGAATTTGTATTTGTTTAACATGTATCATAAAACTCGTTTCACGCCGTTATCAACGTGCACTCATGCCAGGCATGGAATCATGTTGCTATACTCGTACATGCCATTGTTAAGTTGGATTTATGAAAGTAGTATACGTGTAGTGTCGGTAACATTTATGGCTTCCTTCGATTGCTCGAGCTCGTGAATGTTTTGATATGCTGCAAGTGACACGTGTAAGTAGCGTTCTAGCTATTGAAGCAGACTCAATTGCACCGAAAGTACGTGCACTTCATGAGCGGTATTATCTTGTAACGCAACTTCCGTCATCTCTCAATCACAAGATAGGCTTCTTCCGTTTATATCGTGCTCGAAATTGACTGAGAATTTCAATCTGTTAGTGCTATCTTTTTTGTACTTAACTGTTCGGGCTCCCACCTTTAAGTTTTTACCACATTACAATCGTTTACTTCTACGTACACGCACTTTTAAAGTTGAGTCTTAATTGTCTTTGGTTGATTTTTTGGTCTTATTCTTACATTTCTGTGAAATTCTCTTCTTAAATATTCGCTTGACTTTGGTTTTGCTGCGAAGTGAAGGAGTTTCGCTGAGGTGACAGTCGCTGTAGCAGGTTTTGAGGACCTAACGCTTCTTGGGAGTGGGTAGATTAGAGTTCCTGAGCTCCGACGGGGTAAAAAATTCTGTGGCTGACTACATGTTCTTGCCGGCGCTAGCGGCGCTGTCATGGGTGTTTGTAGGAACCCAGTGAGGGTAGGAAGTCATGTAAGAGGAAGTTTTTGTTCTGTGTTCAACTTTGTTGTTGACATGACCGTATACCTTTCCTTTTTGTCTTCTTTTTTTTGGTCTTGCCGGCTTATTGTTCGACCAACCTGCTGAAGAATCTTCAACATTCTATAGTTGCCTTCTTAAGTTTGTAATTTTATTATCTGATATTCTCTCTACCAGAATTTAAATCTCTTAGCCGCTGTGGTTGTTGAAGTATCTATAAATAATATTGTTAGTTTCGTTTAATCGCCCTTCAGGGGGCATAGGATAGGCCTTAGCTAATAGGCATAAGTTAAATAGGTTTGTCTATCGTTTGTTATGGGGACTGACGTCCCCAGAAGGACATTCTTAGGTTGCTTCAGCTCTGGCTAAACCTTCGGTACTTCTATCTTTCTTAGCCACTGTCCTTTCCATTTCCAAGCCTATTTTACCGATTATTCTTCATCTTTTCTTTCTCTTCCTTCTTAGCTTGCTGTTTCTCTTCGCAGGAATCATGTGTGGGAACACACCTGTGCATAGATTCCACGTTCCCTACTGTCACTTCTTTTCGCTCTCCTGAGATCGCCTTTCATGTGGCTAGGATGCCTTGAACTAAATAATTAATAGTAATTTGTTTTAATCAAATAACGATTTAACTTAATGCTAAATGCTCGTCGTAACCAAAGAAAGAGGCTATGAGTAAATTCCTAGAGATTTTGAAATGAAATTCGGTCGAGTCGCCATTGACAGTTTTTCACGATTTTGACTGTGTTGCAGAGCCCGGGTGCGCGGCTGCCATGCTTGCTGGCTCCCTGACCCCCCCTGATAAGCTCAACTCGGACTCCCAGCAGCAACAACAGCAGCAGCACTCCGCCCTCGCGCAGCACCAACAGACTGGCTTAGGTCAGCACCCTCAGCACCCTGCTCCAGTCCCGCATCATCCCTCAGTGTCAGGCCCTGCATCACTGCCCCATCATCACCCCCATCTTTTGCAACCCGTGATGCCGGCTCTGCACACGCCTCCATCACCTCTGCCCACTCCGTCACCTCCTCATTACGAGCGATATACCACGTGAGAATAATTGCTCTCCTATATTTTAACTGGTAGCGAGCAGGATCCTGTTTCCACTTTATATTAAGTTGACCAAGAGATTCAGACGGTTAATGTTTAATTTCATTGAAAATAATTTCTTGGTAAAATTAAACTACCATAATTGCATTATTTTTTTGCCACATGCGTGACGTAAAGCACGGAAAAATGAGGAAAAGGTGATCATTTTTCATATTCATAGTAACCCCGTTGTTAACCCGCTGATATTAGAAAATCATAAAATACTTTTTTATTTATTCATTGTTTCAGCCCATAAGCTTTAAGAGAAAAACAGTTCCTCCATTTGTTCTGTAGTTACTTCACATTGTGTTGGGTCTTGCGATGGAGTGTTAACCTCAGCTATTCAGCCGTGATCACAAGATTGGTTAATGTGGCAATTGTTGGACGAGAAGCGTTATCAGTCTTCCAGTGGCGTATAGTGCGATTTTAGAACAAGTTATTCCTATGATTCGTTTGTTATTCTCAGGAAACAATGAATGTTGTGGGTGTTCAGTTTAATAAGTGTGGATCATTTTTTTGTCTCATCACTTCAAAATTTCCTTCGCTATCCATGATTTTCAGCTGTACATTCACCTGCTGTGTTACAGCCGTTGTTTAAATTGGGAATGTCTGATTTAATGACATCAATTTTGAAACCGTATCGTTCTATTTACTGTTAAACGCCAGTTGATGGTGAATCATTTGTGTCAGTTTGTCAAGAATTTTGCTGACAAACAAGAAAATTTGAGTGAAAATTTTGTATTTAGGTTTCAGTTTCCAAGCATGAAAATGTGATTTTCGTACTACATTTTTGCTTGAGGACACCGTGCATATTATGCTGCATAACGATAAGGGAAACTCAGTTTGCCTAATGAAATATTTTCTCTGTCAGAGGTCATATTTCTTTATAGTTTCTCTCGACGTAAAATACGTGTGTTGTCGTAACTGGGCTGTACATGAAGATAAAACGTCAGTTTGACTGTCGTCGACCTGAGGGTAAATTTGTCTAGTGACCACAAGTAGCCTAGCTTGTGTAAGCGTGATGTATTGCAACTTCAGGAGCATGTTTAATGCTAGAAATAACCCGTCATAAACCTCGTTTTATTTGAATTTTAAATCGTTGTTTTGACATTTCCCCTCTGCCGATTTCTTTACGTTGTTTTACCCATCAATTAAGGAACGGTTATTCACACTTGGCACCGAACGGTAGAATGGCGTTATAGGATGCGAAAGGGTTTAGTCTGAGAGTTTAAGGTAGTCCTGCAGTAGTTAATTTGAGTGAGGCGTTACATCAGTGAGGCACACTTGCAAGGCAGCGACGCGCGCTCCTGCTGCAGGAAGGAGGCGACGGTGAAAGTGTTCAGGAGCACGCACGTGATATGTTGGCGCTGCCTCTTACCGTCTGATCTTTGACCTCAAACTTGAGTGCTTAATTTTCTTCAGTACTCCTCGATTAAATGATCACCAAACCTCGGGCATTATTCCTTTTCAACTGGCTCATACGAGTACCTGTTTTCCTGTTCTCAGTGCCCAAACTACCCCAATTAGAGAATTCATTTTAATGGTCGTAGACAGTTTAAGCATTGAAAGCCCCTTCCCCTCAAGGAATATAAGTTAGGCAGTAGGTTTAGGTTAGTTAGGTTTGTCTATCCTACGCTATGAGGATTGGTGACCCAAGGGTGTATTGTTAGGTTTCCTCAGCCATAGATCGGAATATCTGTTTTTCATGCCTACTTCACTCCGTTCAACTTTTACATTTACTTCACTATGTCTGCTTTGCCTTTTCGTCCTCTTCATTCTTAAATTGCTGTTTCTATGCACAAGGTGTATATCTTTTCCTGTCTCTAGAGTTCATACTAAGTGGTCTTTACTTTTTCGGTGCGAGTTAGACTGAGTCACTGAAGCGTTGCTGTACTACTACTACTTCTACTACTACTTCTACTACTTCTACTACTTCTACTACTACTACTTCTACTACTTCTACTTCTACTACTACTACTTCTACTTCTACTACTTCTACTTCTACTACTTCTACTTCTACTATTTCTACTTCTACTACTACTTCTACTACTACTGAACATTATAGGCCATAATTGATGCGCTGGGTTAAAATGGTATACCCTGAAAGCGTATAAACTTTTATGAATCTCATTAATATTTAAAATGTAACTTTGTTTTGTACTTTATTTAAACGAAGTGTACTGTATCCTGTTATTTAATTTTGTTAGATTATCGTTTAAAATTACTCCCAAAGAATATCGAGTTCACTTCCATATTATCTCATCAAAAATTTTCATGTAAATCAGACCTGACTAAATAAAAATGCTAGCAAAGATTAACCAACAAGCACCGCCTGGGTTATTCAAAGTTCGGCTTGTTCATAGCGGTAGCTCGAACCATGCGATGTTCATTGAGGATCACCGCTTGGCTGTACTCGTAGGCGAAGCCTTAGAAAGCCTTTGCTAGTCTCACGTACGTTAGCCCATCCTTGGCATTAAGAAAATTGTCTGAACCTGACGCTATTTAGGCGACCCCTGACACCGCTGCCTCTGTGAACTGTGTTTTCACCCTCCCTCGCTGAGCGTTACTGGCCAAATTGTGTGGTCCTCCACCTCATCTGGCCTACCTACCGAGCGCCTCCACCTCACTCTGGGCTCATGAAGCTTGTTGATTTGTTGCTGAGCCTTCCGTTTTGACACTTCCACGTAGTTCGATGGCGTTTGAAATTTCTGGGATCTTAATGCGAAGCTACTATGCCTTTAGGGTTCGATCAGTGTTGTAAGACATTAGCAGTGGTAGGTGTCTGATCTATTCTATTTTGACAAATTTGGGTATTTGGGTATTCTATTTGGGCTTAGGATTTTACCACCTTAAAAATAGATGAAATATTCCTCTTTTACTTTTAGGTGCTCAAACAAGCCGCCACAGGTTCAGAATCACTTAAGAAATTGAGTGATAAATCTGTAGTGGAGTTTGTTCTGCGCTCATTGTAACCCTTTCGTTCTCAATATATGCTTATTTCCAAACGGTGTGAATGTGGTAGAAACCAATCCCATTTATATCTGTGTATTTCTGCCAAATTTGATTGCAATTTCGATATTCTGAGTGGACTCGATGTGTAAATTAGTTTTTTCCGAAGCTTCATCACCTCAGTTTTACATGGTAAAACATTTTACATCAACTCAGTCCCTACTAGGTCTACGATTTTTTCTTTCTCAATATCGTTTCATGGTTGGAGTCCGGCATCTTGAGTGACTATCGTGGTTTCTCCGCCAAGTTTCGTGTTTTGATTTGCGTACGACGCTATTCAATAAGAATACATACGTATATTTTAAGTTAATGAATTTCCTTTAATTTATGGGGATTTTTTACAATATTTGATTAATTGCTTCAAATTGTAAATCATATAACTCGTCAGTCATGTAATAACATTTTCCTTGAGGAGATGTGGAATCTCCTCAAATCACCGCTTCTAATTCTTTTTACCAGCTTGCGTGCTTCGTTAAGAGGTATAACATTGTACGGCAATGGATATAACATTTTCACAGCAATTCAATCCCAATTTGTGTAATTTGAAATAATGAAGATCTGCCTTGTTAAGCAACCCTTTAGCAGCTATTTCCTCCTTATGTAGTTAGGCTGACTTGTTGGCCTTGATTGTTTATACTCGAACAACTAAATCGTTAGGAAACTTTAAAATAAAACATTTTCGATCGTGACAAGTGCACAATTTAATGCCCTTGAGTAGGCTTTCCACTTGTAGTGGAACGTAGCCTAGTTTGAGGCTTTTAAAGTGTAGTTATTCACACCTTTTATTTGTAACGGACTGTTATGTGCATTACAGCTTCGCTAACTTTTGCGTGACGACTAAACGAGCGTCTCAGTGTGTCGGTCTCATTACGCGTAGTTTAGCGCTCGATGATGTTTTCTGTGCTATAGAAACATTGTTTCCTGTGGGGTAATTGTTACAGTATAAAGTTTGGGCAAGAAAGAAAGTTGACGCGTCCTTATTTTGCAGAATGAAGGAACAGCGCCTGACGAGAGAAGCCATGCAGCGCTACCTCAACGAGCGAGGGGACCAGACGCTGGTCATTCTCCATGCCAAGGTGCTGCTCTTGTGCTCCCTCTCTCCTGCCTGTTGTGTCCCCTCTCCTGCCTGTTGTGCCCCCTCTCCTGCCTGTTGTGCTCCCTCTCTCCTGTTTGTTGTGCCCC